>WOVY01011504.1:0-142500 GCA_013436015.1 Rhipicephalus annulatus | reverse complement strand
TGGTTTGGTGCAGGTGAAATCATTTTGCTTCGTTAGCAACGCACGTTGAGAAGCCACCACCATATTGGCTTCTCACGGTTCCCCTCGCCTAGCCGCACAGTAGAGGCTATATGTGCCAAAGCTCTCTTACGGTCTTCGAAAATACTACACTGTCGAAAATCCGATAATGATGGCTAGGATGAGGTGAACAATTGTATTTATTAATGACGCAACTGACTCGGAATGATTTGGCATTGAAATTGCGGGCTGGCATAGATTTACACGCCTTCCATAATGTATATCCGGCTTGTTTTCATTTTACTTTTTTATCGTTACTTCAGTGGAAAAAGAGTACGTGGGTTGTATGTGGCTGTGCAAAAGAAAAGCTGCGTCATTAATGATCGCTTCACTGAAAAAAAAGAACGACTCTAATAATGAGGGTTTCTTGTTTTCTGAAGTGCGTTTCTGGTGAGGTCAACAGACTCTCGACAAAGCAGGGATTCTGCTGCCTTAAATTTTTGCCGAGCTTAAAATGGCAACTTTTGTCCACAGTGCGTGCTTTTTTCGGAAGCAATGCTTTTCGTTTCCGGGCTTTTTTCTTTACTTTGGTTCTGCCTTGTACTTGCAGCTGCGTGCGATGTGGGTCGGACTAGGTAACGTAATCAAAAGAGTGCGAACAAAGAGCCAGTCTAGACAGAACCTCATTTAGGATGCCTATGACGAGCAGACAGCCTCACACAGTGCCGTCTTCATTCGGTTAGAGGTGAGCAAAGAAAATTGGCTTTACTTTCAACAGCAACATGCTGGCACACCACATACTGAAAGAGAACTTCTTCGCTATGGGTGAAGCTGACAGCGGCGTTGAATAAGTTTGATATTCTTTCTATGCATTGCGCAAATCTTGGTCTAACTACGTACTTTTGTGGTAGTTAAACTAGTCTGAAATGGTCTCGCTTTTTGTTAGCGCTGTTACAAGTACTGAAATAAGGCTAAAATGCGCACAGTTTGTAAAGTCATGTTCCTTTTTTTTCTTTCACACAAAAGAGAAAGCCGGAGCTGAAAGCTTGAGTGTCAGACAAAGGCCTTGACTTTCTTGTACAGCTTGACATAAATAAACGAAAACACACAATTGCTGAGTTAAGCAGGCATAAATGCTGCCATCAAGCAGGCAGCGTAGACAAAATACAAAGAATAATGAAAACACCAACTGATATAAAACAGAAACCTATACGAAGCACAAATTAGATTAGAGGAAATATTTGTTTGCTTGCTTTTTGAATAATTCAAATGCAACCTCAAAATCAAGCTTCGTCAACATTTTAATAATAGCCACAGTTACCTGATAATTTCATTTTTGTTCGCCGTAGTTCATGCGCGTATTGTACAGTGCGTCTCAGTCGCACAGTTCATGTCAGCAGAAACCTTCGAAAATAGCGTAATGCGACATTACAAACGTGAGTGTGAATACTTCTACTTGCATTCTCTTTTTACATTTTTGTCACGTAGCATAAGAGACAGACGTCATTAAATATATTGCTCTTCAATTTCTGATTTGTTGTTTTTTTGGACTCGGGAACTAACTTGGCTTTGTAAAACTGTTAACGTTTTGATAACTACTGTTACGATTATGAGCATACAAGTATTTTGATATTGCATTGATGTACTTCTGTTTTAACTTTCACTTTTGTTGCGTGTGTGTGTTGCCTTACAACCCAATCTGTGACAGCCGTATGGCCATTAGTATTCTGAATAAATAAAAACCAAGTAGATTTGTTTTCGAAAATGGTATGCATCATTGACAAATTACAGTTTTGAGCATGTAGTTGATAGCTCCTAATACACTGCAACAGTCGAAAAAGGCAGACTTGGTTCACCTAAAGCATATCGGAAGTATGGAACAACGGCAACGTGGAAAAATATTTGGGTCTGCCACGGTACCTATGAAAGCACCAAAAAGCTCTCTTTTGGAGCACTAATAGTTTTTGATAGTACCCGAAGTTGTTTCCTATACAAAAATGCAATAGGTCAACTTGGAATACATGACCGCATAATACATCTGCAGCATGAGCCACATGGAGGCAAGCTGCTTAGTAGAGACGGACATCATGTGTGAGCCACCAAGTCTCCGAAAATACTAATGCATCAAGTTCTGTTGTTAGAAGGTAAAAAAGGAATCAAGGCGGTCACCTTTGTTTTTGCGGCCTGTTATGGTAAAGTAAATAAGAGAGAGTTCCTGGTGTCGATCATGCAACTTAGCGTTGAAAGATTTAGAGTTGTATAAAGAACAAATCGGTATTTGGAACATAGCCATGATTTCTCAAGCGAGAAATAATAAAACTTTTGCGATATTTTGCAAAAATCGCTCTCATCAGCAATCCTGACCTCATTGGAGGATTCATTCCGTCCGGCGAAAATCTTGCCCCTGCTCATCCAAACCAATTTCCAAGACATTTCTTTTGTAGGCCCACGTGCTCAGACTTTGGTGCAAGTTAAAGAATCCCAGGTGGTCCAAAATTTCCGGAGCTCACCACTACAGCGTCTCTCATAATCATGTGGCGATTTTGGGACATGAAACCCCACATATCAATCAACCCAAGACATTTCTTTTCTTGCCGGCAATTGTGTCTCCCAGTAGTTGCATGAGTTAAATGCTCGTTACCGTACACCCGATAAGATTCAGGAAGCCATATCATTTGATGTGTGATCTGACGTTTCCCAGCTTTCGCAAGAACGGCCTGTCGCTTATCTCGGCGCACGAAACGAACGATAATGTTGATCTCGCCCATTACTACTGTTCCTATTTTGTGACCTGTATCAATGTCATCTGTGCAAACTGGTTGAACCATGACATCACCAAGTCTTTGCATGACATCATTAGCCTTAATTGTCAATTTACATCATGCCGTCAAGCTATACAATACTCAAACAGCTCTCCTGTTCAAGCTCATCGAATCGCTGTGCTAGTTATCTGTTTTCTCTCTTGAGATCTTTGTTACCTTTGAGCGGGATGCTCAGTTCCTGTCTAAAAGCTTTAAATTGGGAGTCAATCGCGTTGGTTTCATCGCAAGTGTCGCTACGAAACTTCCCACCTGTTTTGACAAAGCACATTTCAAGTCTCATTTCACGCTTGAAATCATCGACAGCTTTCACGAAATTCTTTGGCATTACTATGAAGAAACAATGTAATACCAAAAAAGACCAAACTACAATACAATGTAAGTAGCAGAAACACGTAACAAATCTTGGAAGCAGTGCCCAATTCATGAATGTCCCAATAACAGAAAAAGCAGCAGCAGCAGTAGTGCTGGTGGTTTCGGTATAAGCCATAACGCAATACCAAGGCTTGAAGAAAACAAATTGGCCCGTATAACGTAGGAACTGCAATTATACGAGTGTTCGCATCCACAACCACCACTGCTTTGATGCGGACTGGCCACCGGCAATTGCTTTTGATGGGTAGACTGAAGATCCGCGCAGGCGCAGGTCGCCGACAAGAATGCTGGGAACGTTAGATATGATGAGGCCAGATTATCCAGAATGCAACACCTATACCCGTGAATGATGTGATTACCGAAGCTGCTGTCACTATCTGAATGTATCCTATCCCGTCAAGGAAGAGGACCTGTAGAACGTATACGAACAGCAATCAGGCGAGTTTTCGCGTGCGCAACCGCGACTGCTTTGATTACTGTGGCACTACGTAGTTATCTTGCGAGCTGCTATCAATGAGTTCTGCTTGGTGCAGCACACTGCAGCAGGCTATGCGCGCTTTCCGGGCGTACACGAGTTTATATATATTCGCGTCCTCTAATCAACATATTCTTACTCTGTCTATAGCGTGCGTCCGCGAGCGCCCTCCTCTCAGGGACAAGACATCCTTATTTTCCCTAAACACGACACAAGGCTTCCTTCATCCGTAGCCTTGTATTCCGAAGCTTCCCAAAATAAGCCTATAACTCCTCCCGCGTGCTTCAAGTTGTGTCCAACCTATATGATTAATAAGGCCTGCCATATCGATCTTTACTCCTCTATCCTCTTCACCTTCCGGTAGTGTCGCGGTCTTCGAGTCTCGTCGCCTGCGCCTGACATCCATTGAGGCGCGAAAGAACAAGCAGACACACCGAGTTGGTTCTTTTTCTAGTTCACCCGGGTATCCTGGGCGCGGACAAGCTTAACACGCTTGTAAGGCGCCCATGTCCGACAAGAAACTCGTACTCTTTCCTATGAGCGAGAAACAGAATGGTGCAGCCCCGGTGGAGGACACGCCCTGCTACCATTGTGCATCGTTATAGACATAGCTTCGATCTGGAACAGTTCCATGAAAAGCCAGCCTTGCATTGCTCAGATAGGCCGCGGTGTCCTGCATTGATCTGTATACGTTGACTGTGTTGGTAATGGGTCGAAGGGGGACAATGGAGATGTCTCGGCTTCTAAAGATGTCGATCACATCGCTGTGTAGCTTGTGCAACACTGAACGGTACTAGCAAGAGTGCGCATGTAGAGATTGCGTGTTTCTTCTCGTGTCTCGTCTGTTTTCGTCGCCCCCGCCTCCCCTCCTCTGCTCTTCTAGACAGAAACAAACCAACGTTTTGTCGTTGCGCCCTATTGTACAGTACTCTAACATCGAAGCTTCAAAGGGTGCTAACGTTTTCTGTGCCAAACATACAAGTGCTCACAGAGCTGCCGTAAGGATTCTGGACGGAAGCACATTTGCGAGTATATGTGTCCAGCTTCTTGTTCGAAGTGGCACGTTTTTTTTGTTTTCGTGAGCAATTTAATTCTCTGCTTTATGCGATGTCTCCTTCGCTTATCACTCGGTCCTTGCCCACGATAATAAAAACCTGCCGATTACATTAGACCGTACCAGGCTGTGCGCATTGCCACCTGCACTTCTTTTCGAGTTCTTTCCTTCTTATCAAGCGTCTTCTCGAGATGAGCATATAGTTATTTTAGCATTCTCAAGTAGCTGTCTACAAAACGCCCGGGGAGGCAAATATCCGCCTTCAATGATGCTCATTCATTATAAGCGAACGAATGAAGAATTTCACAGCGTAAGCTGCCACCGGTATGATATACGTGGTTCCAGGTTTCATTGCGCATCTCATTAAACGGACTCTTGATGCAGTTTTGTGGCAGCAGTGCTAACACTCGATAGTACATATCGAATGTAAGCACTGCTACACTCTGTTGAAGTATAGTTCAACAGAGTGTAGCGAATTGGTGATCTACGATTTATGAACGATGGTGACTCTTGAGGTGTTTCCCTTAGTGCAGTTACTGGTAGACGCGTGTTGGTGAGGGCAGCACGTGCGCAAATAATAATAATAATAATAATAATAATAATAATAATAATAATAATAATAATAATAATAATAATAATAATAATAATAATAATATTAATATATTCGGTTTTACATCTCAAGATATATATATATATATATATATATGACGTATCAAGTGATGGTTAGTAGAGGTGGAGGAGGAAGAAGTGCAGAAAGGAATAAACATGGAGTATGAGCCAGTCCACTTCTGCCATTCATCATAGCGTCACACGAGTCGACAGGATGAAGACCTCGCAACCACTTCATCGCCCGACCATCATCATCGAGGACCTCAGCGAGACGCAGTGACCGAACGTGGACCACCAAGACCACCAAGCATCATGACAGCAGCATCAGACGACCTTCCCATCCCCAAGTACACCGGAGCAGAGGACGATGGACCTGTACAGGACTGGTTCGACCTGTTCGAGCACCACGCAACCGCTGCATCTTGGTCGGAACGGGAGATGGTTACGAACTTCAGCGACTATGTCACCGGTGAGGCATTTAAGTTTTACCTCACCCACATATTCGACAACGACGAGTCTTGGCAAAAGATAAAAGAAGGAACGATCATCTGGTTTCAAGACTATAATGAAGATTCGATTAGCACACGCACTCTCAGTGCATTCAAACTCAGTCATCGCAGTCATAAGCAGCCTTCACGCACTCGAGTACAGAGCATGAATTTACAATTCCCGTCAGGTGAAGCTAGCCACATGCTCACGGAAAGACCACGTGGTCGTGTTTTTAACCTTCCACCTGGTTCCTCATCCGCGGATATATCACCAATGCTCAACTCACCGCTGAATAAAAGAATTGAATCCGCTATTAATGACAGAGATGTATCTAATACTTCATGCCGCATGCGTACTTTGCAAACTGACTTGGTATTCAGCTCAGCAGTGCCACAAAGGCAGGAGCATTCACAATCAGCATCTTGTGAAGGAAAGTCTTCTGCAGAAGCGTCTAGTGTTAATCAATTACAAGATCGAAGTGACGTGAATCCAGTATACAACCTCACTGCCAACAATGAAAACAAAAGCAGAGGTGCGACTTCTCATGACACAAGTAATCTTCAGGCAACCACCAACAATGAACGATTTATGAATACAGAAGATTCAAGTGCACGAAACCCCGCACATTGTTTTATGCCGGAAACATCTGCATTGGTTCACGTCGTAGAAGCCTGCGAAGGACTTGCTAAAAATCCTGACACAGCACGATCAATGTCACACCACAAGCAAGTCGACAAAACCAAGAAACTACAACGTCAACGTATACTTCATTGTCAACGACGAAAGGAAACCTCATCGAAACCTCTTTTAAGGCTCAAAGAACATTGCAAAAAGGCCCATCGTCGTAAATACATTCTCCACCAAAGATCAAGAATGTGCCTTCCATCAAACCATCTGCGATATCACCATAGAAAAATCTCCAAAAGCCACAAAAGCACACGTTACGCTCGACAGAAACACAGGCAGCACCCAATCAACCTCGATCAACGCGCACGCAAGCTGCTTGCACGACCCACGACGAGGAATTCGATGCCTACAATATCGGAACTGTCGATTCTGCAAGATGTTCAAGCCTCATTCGTTGTTCACAAGAATGCCGGCTGCGATTTCCGCTAACTCCACGTCCAAAGCATTCTTGTGTTATCCAGGACGCAACCATCAGCCACGCCCACCAGAACTCCTGCTTTAACCGGACTGCTGCACTCTTTCATGAAGTTTTGCGAGTTTACGGAACACCACGGGGCCATGAAACCAATTGTGCATTTTGACATTTGTGACTTCTCAACCTCCCCTTGTGTACTTTTCCTTGTTCGTAATCCATGCCTTCTTTCGGGGGGAGGGGGAATCGTGTGACGGATCAAGTGATGGTTAGTAGAGGTAGAGGAGGAAGTAGTGCAGAAAGGAATAAAAATGGAGTATGAGCCAGGCCACGTATGCCATTCATCATAGCGTCACACACACACACACACACACACACACACACACACACACACACACATATATATATATATATATATATATATATATATATATATATATATTATATATATATATATATATATATATATATATATATATATATATGATCAGGAGATACGTCGTAGTGGAGGGCTCCAGGAATTTCGGCTAATTACGGTTCTTTAACGCGCACTTAAATCTAAGAACATGGTATTCAATCATTTTCACTTCCATCGAAAATACGACCGCCGCCAACAGGATGCGAACCCGCGACCTGCGGGTCAGCAGCCGAGTGCCCTAGCCACTAGAGCACCGCGGCGTGTCGTGATAGTTATGTTTCGGGATATGGTGTTGTTTTTGCTGTGTTATAACGCAGTCTTATGCAGTGTTAAAATATGTAATTCTGGTCACGCCATGTATCAAGTACTAAAGACCAAATATGCATGATGCTATACCGATCCGGCATTCGATTGGTGCAGTAATTTTATGACGTTATCGTTAATGAATTTCATTTTTTGCTAGGGTTTGATTTTGAGCATATATTAACTGCGCTTAAGTGTGTACATGGGCTTGCACTTGCGACTTCGCGGCGCCAAAGATAATCACTGCGCTCAGTATATAACTTACTGCACTGAACGAAACTGACAACTCACTTTGCGAACTTTCGTGGGACAATAAACCGAGGTCGAAAAGTCAAACGTGCTGTGCTTAACTAACTAAATATAAAACCTTTGAAAGACATTTCACGGAGCAGTTCTAGGATGCTATAAAGTGTACATACGCATACGACAAGGCTGACACCGAAATAATCGACCGTGCCGCATCTGGGTATCTGTCTCGCACATTTTCATAGCGCACTAGAAAATTGTGCTTTTCCAGGAATTAAACACCACGCACCATCTGCGCCAACAACTTATTTATTTATTTATTTATTTATTTATTTATTTATTTATTTATTTATTTATTTATTTATTTATTTATTTATTTAATGCTTTCTTTCTTTTCTTTTCTTTTCTTTTTTTTCATTCTTTCCTGCGATACTCTCACTTATTGGTTGCCCCCGTAAGCAACCACGTGAAAATGTGAATCGCGTGAAACTGATTGGTCGTTCTTGTCTTAGCTGCAAACCATTCGGGAGTGTTTTGCATATCGCGGTCTTTCCACGCAGTTTTCGGCAAAGCAGAATTCGATTTCACGACGTGAGTGAGAATGTGCAGAAACACTGCAGCTGTGGCCCGACTGCTCCCTGCCTTCTCGCATTCGATTGCTTTTGAATTAGTAAGAACTTAAAGAGATCTATGTATATACCCATTGAAAGTGGGCCACTCTTGCTTGCTTTGATACTACATCTAAACAAAGCGGTTATTGATTTTGTGTTTTTGTTGCTTTACTTACTGTATTGACAGTGTAGCGACTTTTCACAGCCTCCATTAAAAGCGCGTACACAGACACTACCGCTTCGAGGCAATTAATACAGCGCCATGATAATGTAATTATGAGGGGGCCCGTTTTAACAACGATGCTAAGACTTTTTCACTCAGGGCTCCCTGTGCGCCACTGTTTCTCTCTGGGCTGTTCTTAGTGCACGTGACCCTTAAAAAATGCACTGCCGAGGCTGTAATTTGCACTCTCGTGTAACAGCCGAGAAAAAAGGAAATCCTCCTCTCCACATAGTGCTGCAGCTTGTGCTCTTACTGAAGTGTTTGGAACAGTGTTTCTTTGTTTTTTTTTCTTTACTGCTGGGCGAGGTGATTGCGTTCAAGCTTTTTACGGCTACCTTCCCTCATCGTGAATATATCGACGCTGCTAGATGTACGATCATTCATGCGTATTCAATTTATGGACTAGGTCACACCTTGGAGTTTACCCAAGCCTACAGTCGCACCAGCCAGCACTTGCAAATCAAATCATCCAGACGACCGGTCACGCCCACGACTTCGGCGCACTCGCACTTTAATCGCCGAGAACGATAGGGAACACGTTTCGCTCCCGCAGGACAAGCAGCGTCTCAGGATGGGAAGACAGCTACAGAGAGCACACCAACCTGTGAGCATCTACTTTACCATAGAGAGCTCGAAAGTCCGTCTACGTCCGCATAGCAATAGCCCACATTCGCGGGACGAAATTGACGTGCATATCCCCTTGTTTGAAGGAGGCGATTTGATTACATGAATAAGTCTCTGTGTGCGATTCAGGTGAAGTAGGCCCGTAGTCGGAGCAAAATGTATTATGGTTTTGGGACTTACTGAAACACACTGTCCAACTACACAGCTCTCATGGTTGGAACACAGTCTATGTTGACCTGCACAACGCTTTGCCTCAGCCAATATGTCGCCTTTATACAGCGACACAAAAAACACGTGGAACAGATTGATTTGGGAACCTCACATTATGTGTGACAATTTATTAGTTGGTGCTACAGTATCAATGCAAACGGATAAAAAACCCGCTGAGGGTGATTATTCAACGCGATAACAATGTTAATTCGCACGCATCCAACGGAATCTGGTCGCCCAGCGCAGTATCAATCGGAAATAATCGGGAAAGGCTCTAATACACGTTGGACGTAAAAGAAAAAGGGTTATATCGCCGATGAATGAACCGATTACCATTTAAAAACAAGTAACAATACCTGAAACGATACTGAGAGAAGAAAATAAAAAAGAGCGCGATTAGCGCCAAAGTTGGACACCAATGACACTGTGCCATGCATCCACATGATAAGGCAAAGTCACAGCTTTGCCGCAAAGGCGAAACAATTAACGCGATAGCAAGAAATTGGAAGGTCACGTGCAGAAGGGCAAGCAGATCGAAACGAGCCCTCCGCTTCTCACGCACAAATTACGAACTAAACGTACTGGCAGCCACAGATGAACACGAATAAGCGTCTCTGTGGTTACTTCGCTGTGTATAAAAAGGGCGCCCTTTTCGCAAGCGGAGACTAGGCTACGATTGCAGTGACCTTTGTGCAACCGGTAACTACAACAGAGTCGTTCCGGTGTAAGCCCGAGACCAGCCAACACATAAGATTGTCCCCACTGCGAGATAAGCAAGCGCACACGTGAGCGTCCACCCTGCCCCCTCTCCGCGGGGCAAAGTACTCGTGGCAGATGAGAGCAAGCGCCGCCACGTTGTTACGATGTGGCGACGCGCGCTCATTGCGCCATATTGCTGGTAATGCTCAAAACACGATAGGTTCCCTCAAGATGTTCACCACCAGCGGTAAGTGGTAGATATAATTAGATTGTAGTATGAACGTTCAAGGGCGCTCCTTCGTGGCTCAGTGGCTAACGCCTCTCACTCTCAATTTCGCGCTCCGATGTCCGATTTCGCGCGCCGGAGTATTTTTCTGGAATGTTTGTTTTCCTAGCGCTTTCATATATATAGATACGTATACATATACGGTGAGTGACGGCTAAGCCGGCGACAGAATCCACCCGAGTGTGTCCACATATTTGCTATCGCAATAAAAAGAAAAGAACTAAAGCATTCGAACAATGAAATTCTAACTGACGAGCAGCGTCACGACACGACCGCCTCCCCAAATGCGCGTCAAGCCACTACGCCACCGGAACAGCGAGACGGTGGCGTCTAAAACGACAAGAAAATTATGGCAACGGGCCCCCTCGTTCTTGTCATTCTACCATTCCACTATGGTGACAAGCCCCCCTCACCGTAGTCATAGTTTTACGGTGAAGGGGCCTGTATCTATAACTTCGTCTCTATTATGACGGGTCCCGTCACTGTTACGATTTCATTACGGTGATGAGCCCCCTCACTTTAACGATAGTACTTCACCGACGGGCCCCGTCACTGTAGTCACGATTACACTTCGCTGAGAGGCCCCTTCACCATAGTCACTGACAAATATGAAAGCACTGTCTCAGATCTTTAACGAAGACCAACATTGCTAACTCCAGAAGGTGGTTTCAATAAAAAACGATGAAGTACTAATCATAATTGTTGGGGTTCATGCCACCGAACAACGATATGATTACGAGGGATGCCTTTGTGGAGGGCTGAAGAAAATTTCACCATCTGGTCTTCTTTGACTAGCACCTTCATCTAAGTACATAAACCTCTAACATTGGGCTTCCACCAAAATGCGGCCACCGCGTCCTGTATTAGAACCGGACGTATTCCGGTCGGCAGCAGAGAACCATGCACACCTACCAGATTACAGCGGTGGAATAATAAACTCAAAGCATAACTACCGCTAGAAACAAAGACTGTACATGCCTCACGTTTTTTTCAGTTATGCTTAATTTTCTGCTAGATGAAGTTCTTGACTAACAAAACCCAATAGTAAAGAATGACAGTTCTCAGTCATCGCGCCTGCAAAACATCACAAATAAAACTAAACCACATTTATAAAAAAATTCTTATTAGTTTAACCGCTCAAAGAAGTGCTCCACGGCTCCTTCTCATAATGCTTCATTATAAGTCTGACTGAAGAAAGTTCACAACTGCATCTGTGAAACTAAAAATTGTCGCTACCTAAAGATCAAAATAATAAACCCCCCTCGTTTTCTTTCTTTTTTTTTCGTAATACTAAGCTTTGCAGCAGACTAGCTCTCTGCAGGTCATTAAGCAGCGTGAATACGCGAGCATATAACTTAATGCGGTGTCATTTGCATGATAAAGTTATTCGTCAAAAAGAAAAACCTTCAAAGCGTGCTCCCGTTGCTTCAGTGCGCAAATATAATCTCCTTGCGGACTTCACCCGAAATTCTTACGGTGCCGCTTAACAGTGCAAGGGATAATTTACTACGTAGACTGAATGTACAACTTCAGAGACAGCTTTGTAGTGAAAAATAAATGCGCCTATATTTATTCAGCCCAGAGTTCAGACGTCATATATAGTTCTGTGCATAAAATTGTGACATTTTGTTTTATGGAGAGATCTTTTATGTATGTTTTAAGAATAAGCTACTTTTTGAGTGCAATTATATTTATACAAAAATTATCAGCTCATCCTACGCAGACAATTTGCGTAAGACACACACACACACACACACACACACACACACACACACACACACACACACACGCACGCACGCGCGCGCGCGCGCACAGGGATGATTGAACGATAGAACTAGTATTTAGACTTTTCTATCAAACCTGAAAATTATTTGATGATCGAGAGCGGGTGGTCAGCACAACGCCTTGAGGTGGTCAACAACTACGCCGACAAGAAAACAACTTAGCTGTTAGGAAAATTTCCATTCCCAGAAGTGCTGTCTTTCCTACATTTACTCTACGATATAGCAAAAGATAGTTGCGACGAACAAAAAAAAAACATTAAAGTGACATTCAGCAATCGGCTGTATACGTTTCGGGTGACGACATTCATATTAACCGAGAAAGATGTCTTTCGCAACGACACCGTCCGGAGTAGTTCTTTAGAACCATGGCTAGACGGTGTCCTTTTAAGAAGCACGAGAGATCCAAGAAAGCCGTGTGAAATTTTCACAGGAGGAGCGCATCTCCCACGAGACTCCGAGCGAAGAGCCAGCATCTAACGGGTAACGGCACGCGTCATGAATGCCACATTCGCCGGCTTTTATATTCACGCGAGTCTTTCAAAACCAACTCCCTCTTGCGGAAGGAGCAGTAAGCGATGCAAAGAAGCAACACGCAGAAGTATACGGGATGTATGTCTCTGTTCCTAAATGGGTGCAGCGCTGGTGAGGCTAGCCAGACTCCTAGCAAATTTTACTGCTGAATATTGACTCTGCAACCGTCCCAAATTATAGCGAAAACTATGATTAGCTTGTAGATCTTCGTAATTTTCGTGCGCTTTGGTTCACACAACGGTTTTGCGACGTTGTTGTGACGTCAATTATACAGCGAGCTCCACTCTTGTGCTGCTAATTTTCCCAGTTATAGAAATGAAAGCTCGTATGTGGCTCGTTTAACCTTCGTGCTTGTTGTTTCACACGCACTCGCGACATTTTTTAAGCTTTTATGCTTTTTTAGTTGTAGGCTTTTCAAGCTGATGACGTCGCGAGGTATGTGAATGATGCCTGAATTGTATACAGTAACGAATCCTTTTAGGAGTTCTCCTATGGTTGCGCCTCGACTCCAAAGATTGTCAAACGATTTTGACGCTCGCTATCTTGACACTCACGAAGCAAGTGCGTACAGCGAAGCAACCATGAGCTTCGTGTACTGTGAGCTGAAGATATAAATACTATTCGACCTATTGTATACAATTAGCTATGACGAAAGCTATAGCATCGGAAACGCTGCACACTTTTAGTTAGACGGAGTTCCCCTTATAGCCGGTGATAACCGTACAAAGCTGCACTTTGTAGAGCAAGTGACGCCCCCTCTCGGTATGCACAGAGCGTTGACGCGAGAGCGCTGCGCATTCTCACAGCAGCTGAAGAGAAGCCACGATGCGCAAGCGGAATATCGTGGCAAATTCTTCTCTACATTTCAACAGACACGGATGCTCAGGCATGCGGAAGAAGCGTTATTTTCCGGCACAATCGCAGAAAGCCAGCGAATTCACCGAGGTGAGCTTTCCCGCACTGCTAAGCACGAAAAAAAAAGATGTCAGAAGGAAAGAGAAAAAAAAAACACAAAAGAAAAGAAAAACTGTACGGCTATGCACGGAGATGGAGCACCATAACAAATCAAGAGAAACGCTTTCCGTGGCGCAAGATGTTCTTCGCATTTTAAGATTAAGTGTGCGTCGGCCTTGACTGCACGTTAGGCCTAACGCATAACTAAGAAAGAGTGCATATTCTGGGCTTAACTGCACTAAATTAAACAGTCTCCCCGCAGCTTATGACTCCGAGAACCCTTATATATGAGCGCATAACTTAGGTATGTATATAAATCGAGCTAATAGAAGACAGTGCTGCTTGCGGTTATTGCGGCAGCGATGAAACTATAGAGCACGTTCTCTGTCACTGCCCTCGTTACAGCGTGCAAAGAGGGCAACTAGCTGCTGCGTTAGCTCGCCTAGACGACAGACCTTTGTCTGAACAATCAGTGCTTGAAAGGCGACATGATTTGTATGCTCACAGAAAATCAGTGAAGGCCTTACTGAACTTTTTGCGTGGCAGTGGCCTATTGTATAGACTATAGGACCCCACCCCACCCCCTTTTTTGCGCGTGTCTATTTCCCTCTTCACTTTCTGTGCCATCTTTTTTCCCCATTCCCCCTTCCCTCAGTGTAGGGTAACAAACCGGATACTTCATTTTCTGGTTAACCTCCCGGCCTTTCCCTCATCTTATTCTCTCTCTAAATCGAGCTCTTAAACACCAAGATCTTAACGTTTCCCTCAATTCCGGGTGTCTAGAAACTCAAGAAAATTTTCTATACATAACACAGATTATTCAAGTTCATCTTACGAGTTCAGGTTCACTTTCGTGTGGACACTGGAAAGACATTTTGGAAAGACTTCCCGGCAAGATTTTCTAGAACACCTCTCATCCCGGCTGCGGCGGCTGCATTTCCGATGGAGACGGAAAAGTTGTAGGCCTGTGTGCTCAGATTTGGGTGCACATTAAAGAACCCCAGGTGGTCGAAATTTCCGGAGCCTTCTACTACGGCGTCTCTACTAATCATATTGTGGTTTTGGGACGTTAAACCGCACAAATCAATCAATCATAAAAACGCCTCTAAGTTGTGCTTTATCATATGTCTGGCTTCGCCCAAGACAGTAGCAGTTTCGAAAACCTAAAATCTCCCAGCCTCTCCGTGCTTATACTTTCGTCCAAAAGCACTGAAGCCACAGTCAACCTCTCCACTCGGGCACCGCGAAAAGAGGCGCTATCATATTCAGACTCATCACACATTTATGTTGATGTTCTTAGGCCTCCACGGCGGCTATCAAGTTCAATTCAGAACACTTCAAAAAAGTTCAGTTTATGTCGAGAAGTTCCGCGCTATGCCAGTGTCGCAGATCAACAGAAATCGCACGAACACCGCTGAATAGAAGAAGTCATCACTTTGCGATGGGAATGCGTCGGTTTCGCACATGCCATCAACTTCATACTCTCGAAAATGCATTTTCTGTGCACTCCGTGCCTGTAAAGCAGATGCGAAAAAGTTCCGACAGAGAAAAGTTTCGAAGCCTCCTGGTTATATTTTTATGCCTGGCTTGAATTTTTACTGGCTTGTCTGTCCGAAACGTGACTAGGGGGATTTATTTTAAAACGCAGTTTCTGGCATTGCTGGCGTCGCATCGAAGCCAAAATATGTGGACAGCAGGGATTGCGTACAACTGGGCCGTGCTACATGGTCCGGTTGAGATAAATATATAAATAGATAACAACTGCCAGCACGCGGACATCGACACGGAAAACGCCGGATGCCTGACATAGCAGGATGTGGCCCCGACACTCGACTTGTCTGTCTGGGTTGGGCAATGGCACGTCGGTGTTCGTGTGCACATGTGCATCGGTTTACCATATTTAGCCAATTCCGACGCACACCTTTTTTTTTTCGGGGAAAAAATTGACCTTGATGTAACAAGCCCGTTTCGATCGGGGACAGACTTTTAAACTGTCCCATATATATATTTTTTTGTTTGTTTTTGATAATTTAAGCAATGTGTGCGTTGGAATTGTAGGCGTGTTGTAACTGGGTAAATTCTGAACCGCACCTCCAATGCCACGAAGAAAAAATAAGCGCGCGGTTGAAATCTCCTGCGCCACGTTCCACGAAGATCATAGCTGTTCAGGTTGTTTCAATGAAACCAATCATTTGATTTTTCTTAATCTTTATAAGAGTTAGTTGGGTGTGTAAATTTTGCTGCAATGTGCAACTTTAGCCTAAACCAGAACATCGTTTTTTTTTTTTTGCTAGACCCGCAACGAGTATACGGGAATTCAGAAGTATTTGGTGGACCAGATAGTCAGATACGCTTGGAAGAGAAGAAAGAGGGTCACTCTGAGCTCATGCCACACAAGAAAAGGACACGTGGGCCAAACTGTTCAAGGCGATTAAACTATGATGGCTTACGCGATGCTGAAATAAAACGTGCTGTCATACCATAATTCAGCCTTACACAATAGAATTACCGCCATGCGTGGTTGATTAACAAAGACCGTTGCAGATAAATAACTTAACACTGACGTCTTAATTGACTTTCTGGCTTGGAGGAATCGCTCTGAAGGCCAGCGAGATTAGCTAAAGAGTGTTTCGAATGGGGCTTGCCGGAGAAGAAAATGAAAGATAGAAAAAGTAAACAAAGAAGGAAAGAAAGATAAACAGGTGGGAATGGTTCAAAGCCATAATCTATTATCTCACGAAAAAGCCGCTCTCCTAAGTCAAGCCTTTTGATCTCGGTCAAGAAAAATGGGCCTTTCCGTCGTGGACTCGCATGAGAAATGATCCAATACTTGACCTTAATAACGCTGTTGGGGCCACAAATTAAAGCAGACATCAGTAAACAATATGTGGAAGATAAAACTTGAAAAAAAAAACGTGGTCCTCATTCCAGATATCGCTTCCCGCGTTCGCCTCGTCTCAGCCTCCCGAAGTTTCTCGCTTCTGATAAAATAGATAAATCGCGTTAGGGAGCAGAGATATTGCGACGAACCACACTTGCGCCTCGGGAAAAAGGTGGCTATATCTCTCCGGATGGAAGCGAGGTACTTAAACAATCGGGTAGTTGTCAGTGATAATAAGAAATAATGAAATCAGGGTCCACCGGGAGAAGATTATGCAAAGACCGCCCCGAAGCGATATCTATGGACGAAAAAAATGCAGATGAGTGATAAGGTGATGCGTGGAGCACGCCCGAAGCGATAGCCTAATTAAGCGGATATCACTTGAGATGCACCTACGCGATCACGGTGAAATTGGGAGGGAAAGAACAAAGTGATTTCCGGTGGGGCCTCAATTTATAAATTGGCCTCCGAAGTACACTCGTCTCGCTGCTTCGACGCACTACGCTAATGAGTCTGAGAAGAACAGAAAGGTTGGAAAAGAGGGGGTGATCGAGGTGGGTTTCGATGTCAGACGTGCTCCATTAGTCAGATAGAAATGGCAGCAACGCAGAGGCATATACCGACATTGATCGCTTGATTGATTGAATTACCTTCACTGCCAGGAGACCCCATGTCTACTGCTTCGAGGCAAGGCCCAGGGTTGTTCGCTTGTGCGTGCGATTGATTGAATCATACTTCGATAATGAGCATATATCACGCGAAAAAACGGCATTTAGGTCCGAGTTCTCATAATATTTAAGATCCAACAAGACTAATAAAACTAATGTCTGGGTGAGTTCACAATACACCTTTCTGTGTACACAACCACCACGCTACAACTACTAAATATTAAGCCAAAGAGATAACTAATTTTATAGGAAGAGAAGCAAAAACTTATCAAACTTTTGGTTTATGCAAAGATTATTCTATAACTTTCAGATTTGTCGATGCATTATTAAACTGGGACGCCGTTTTCTCAACTTAATTATGTCTTAGCGTACTTGTGAAAACTATCGCTATTCGAAATTTAGGCAACCTAAGTAAATAAAACGTCTAAAACAGCACTTCACTAGGCTGCGGGCTTTGGAAACTCACAACCCCAACGCGTACCTGTATATAGATATCGCTCGCCTTCATACCTGCAGCACACCGTACTCGTTGGCTCATTTAAACCTTCGCTCACATGCGCAGGCCATCTTTCATTGTGAGAGGTCTGCGTCGCTCAAACAGCAACTACTTCGATAGGTGGTGCACGGTCACGTGCGTCTTATCTTAACAAGGATTAGCAGACTTAGGCCTGACACCGTTGTGCGCACTGCGTTCACACAGCTCAGTCTGAGTTACCGAAATACACAGCACGTCCCGTCGCGGTGGTGCGGTAGCTATGGCTCATGACTGCCAACCAGAAAGCCACGAGATCGAATCCTGGACGGAGGCAAAAGTGTTTGATGCCAGTGTGCTTGTATTTAGGTGCACGTTAACGAACCCCCCTCTGGTGGTCTAAAATTGCAGAGTCCTCTTCCACGGTGTCTTTCATAATCATTACGCGGTTCCGGGACGTTAAACTCCAGATATGATTTATTATGCAAAGCAAGAAGGTTATTTCTCTCACCGCAGTGGCCATCTTTTCTTACGACACAGTTCTGTCGAGTTACGACAGATCGGATCACAAGGAGTTCGATGCTCGTCCTCACCCACGCGAAATTCGAAATCTTTGCTATCGTATTGACCGCTTCGGCCTCGAAGAGAATATGTGGGTTTCTTTTTTTTTCAACTAATAACTACGTGGCAAATCGCTTCGGAAGATGCTTTATTTCCAATAAGCCATTCCCCGTACACTCCGCTTTAAAAGTTTATCTCGGTTGAGAATTATATGCAAGAGCGAAGCCAGCGTTTCAATGGCGTGAAATACTATTGCGATTGACCCGTGAAAAATGGTGACACACGTGGTCTAATCAACCTGCATTACGCTCAATAAAACAAAAAAAATACAAAAAAGAAATAAATTAATTTATTAAACAACACAATCCCCCAAAATGTTTTCAAGCTTTCTGCTGCTCTTGTTTCTTTCGTTCAATATCATTTCTGTACCTCCTTCCTTTTAGGCAAGGCCCCTGCGTCATCACACCTCATTAAGAACCGCGTGTTCTCACAACGGTCTCCTCCATTTAGGTTATACGTCGTGGTTCCTTATGCTGCACAGTAATTAGGTCAGAATGATTAAGCCTCTACGCTTCACCGAGCTGTTGCTGCCATGGCTCGCTTACCTGTCCAATGTGAAGCCGCTTTATTTACCGTTAGTTACCTCGATAGTTATAGCGCGAGAACAGAACGCCGACAAAAGGACAAGAAGGGTCGTCGTTCTGTTCTCGCGCTATGAGTATTGTCATGTCATACCAACTTGCCCAAGCCGCCTGACTTCTACGTTATTCACCGCTCATTTCTCCCACTCTTCCATCCGCGGGCTTACACTATCACGTATAGAATGATCTCTACCACATGCCTTACTTGCTGTGAATTACAGCAATAAGATGTTATTTATTAGGATATATATATATATATATATATATATATATATATATATATATATATATATATATATATATATATATATATATATATATATATAGGGGACGCAGCAGGCTTAGTCTAATAATACTATTCGCGTAGTAAAACGTAATATATTGATAATAAAATAATAATGTCAAAATTATTAAGGTGCGATAAACTAATTGGCCACTGTAGAATGACCTGGCTATAAGAACCAGGCAAGATGAAAGTCCGTCGACGACCGACCGGAAGCGGCACGACAACTGTCACAGAAATTCATCCTTCCCGGGGAAGAATGATTCCTCCGACACAAACGATGCAAGTTCGGAGTATAAGCGCCGCATAATCGAAAAGACAGCAAGACGATGATGACCTGCTTCAAGAGCCTCGCACTTGTTACGCCACAAGCCAAAATGCTCCCGCTTAGAGTGACTACGTGGTAACGGTCAGATGCGACAAAGCGATTTAGACCTAGGCAATGGAAACCAGTGTTAACGGCTCTCCAAAGCACCTTTGCAAAGACGCATTGCTGCTGCACGTGCTGGTTAGACTTTTGCAACGGACAGTTAGAACAAGCGGCAGATGGGCTCATGCCCCACCCGTCTAGTTTTGTTCCCTATTGATAGTACTCTGCATCCGTAATTATGTCCGACCGTCCATCAACTCTGCGAAAATCACTAGCACCATGTAGTGATATTATTTTTAGGGACATATACACACAGCGCCATCTATTAGGCAACTCAGGAACTAGAGGTCGCTAAGTACTACTACTACTACTACTACTACTACTACTACTACTACTACTACTACTACTACTACTACTACAAATATTAATACTACCTCGCCGTGGTAGTCTAGTGGCTAAGGTACTCGGCTGCTGACCCGCAGGTCACGGGTTCAAATCCCGGCAGCGGCGGCTGCATTTACGATAGAGCCGGAAATGGTGTAGGCCTGTGTGCTCAGATATGGGCGCACGTTAAAGACCTTCAGGTGGTCAAAATTTCTGAAGCCCTCCTTTACGGCGTCTCTCATAATCATATGGTAGTTTTGGGAAGTTGAACGCCACATATCATCATCACTAATACTACTAATACTAATATTGTTAATAATAATATTATTAATAGTATGCATAAAAAAGAATGACACCAAAAGTGGCATGCCGCCCCACCCTTTTTGTCACCATCTTCAAGGGAAGCTAGCGAATTCATGCAACTATTATCGACTTTTTCGCTTACACAATTTGTTACACTGCCCACGCGGGTAACATCTCACGCCGCCAACACCCTTGATTTAATTTTAACAAATACACCTGACCTTGCATCCAACATTACCTGCTTACCGGATATAAGTGACCATTCATTACTCACATTCTGTATCAATGCGCCATCACACACACGTAGCAAGAAAAGAAAAATAACAAGGAACTACTTTTTTTTTCTTTATTGAAAATAACAAGGAACTACAGGAAAGCAAATTTTGAGGCCATAAATGATGAACTTGCGGTATTTCTTGATGTTTTTTTGAAGGATTATGATGAGCGAACTGTTCAAACTAACTGGGATATGTTTTCTTCCGAAGTTCGCCGACTAACCGATAAGTACATCCCCACGAAATTCATTACGACTCATGCACAATGCCCATGGTACAACCCAAGCATCAAACGCCTATCAAACAAAAAGAAACATTTATATCGTGCTGCTAAACTTTCTCAGACTAATGCAAAATGGGCTGCCTACAAAGAAGCTTCTGATAGCTATGTGACAGCTCTAAAAATGCTAAAGAAAATTTTATGTCGAATGTATTACCTTCCATGCTAAAATCAAATGTGAAACAATTTTGGCGCACTATTAACCTGACGTCTAATGATTCCATCTCTCTCCTAGATATGTATGGGGATTATATTTCTGAAAGTGAATGTGCTGGTGTCCTTAATGAAACATTTGTAAACAATTTTTCGCATAAATCCAACAGCTCCTTGCCACACCTACCTTACTGCAATTACGTCCAAATGCCACCAGTGAACATGGACGCTCCTGGTATTGCCGCCCTTATAAGCAATTTGAAGTTTCATTCTTCACCTGGTTAGGACAGCGTTGACGCTAAATGTTTGAAAAATACATCTGCAACTAGCTCAATCATCTTGGCAAAAATTTTTCAGCAATCACTCGATCAATCTACGCTACCTCTTCAATGGAAAATCGGGAAGGTGGTTCCTATTTATAAATCCGGAAATAGATGTTCTCCTACTAACTATCGCCCCATTTTCCTTACTAGCACCTGCTGCAAGCTTCTATAACATGTATTATTCACAAATCTTGTAAATTTCCTCCAATCAAACTCCTTTTTCACTCCTGCGCAACACGGGTTTCATAAAACATACTCCTGTGAAACACAGCTCATAACCTTCACTGAAAAACTGCACACTATCCTGGACAGTTCGTCTCAAGCAGACTGCATTTATTTAGATTTTTCTAAAGCATTCGATAAGGTCTGTCATCAACTTCTACTTCACAAACTAAGTAACCTCAACCTTGATAGAAACGTGCTACAATGGATTGAATAATTCCTTACCCGCCGCACCCAATTTGTTCATGCTAATGGCTTTAACTCTTCTTTCAGCGAAGTGCGCTCTGGGGTCCCACAAGGATCCGTCCTAGGGCCCCTTCTATTTCTTATCTATATTAATGACCTCCCTTCAAAATTGTGCTCTAATATTCATTTGTTTGCAGACGACTGTGTGATATTTCGTAAGATTAATAATAGTGACGACATTAGAATCCTTCAGTCTGATCTAACCGCTGTTTCTAACTGGTGCCAAACGTGGCTAATGGAATTAAACATTAACAAATGTAAGGTTATGCATGTATCCCGCAACCCCAAGCATCAGTCAACTTATTACCTAAACAACATAGCTTTAGAACTAGTTACATCATATAAGTACCTTGGAGTGCACATTACTACTAATCTCAGCTGGTCAACACATATTGAACATATCATTAACAACGCTAATAGCATGTTAGGGTATTTACGCCGCAATTTTTCTAGAGCACCATCGTCACTAAAATTATCGCTTTACAAATCCTTAATACGCCCCAAGTTAGAGTACGCAGCATCAGTATGGGATCCAAACCAAGAAAATCTAATCGCTTCTCTCGAGCTTGTTCAAAATAATTCCGCTCACTTTATCCTGTCAAACTATAACCGTACTGCCAGCATATCTTCAATGAAAAGCAGCCTTTCCCTTCCCTCTTTATCATCACGCAGGAAACTTTTTCGTTTAACCATGCTACATAAAATATATTATCATTCCTTCCTGCGCAACGAACTCTTACCCCAACCACTATACATTTCCCATCGCATTGACCACCGTCACAAGGTTGGCATTAACTACTATCATACAAAATCTGCCACTCAGTCATTCTTGCCCCGTTCGTTCCGGGAATGGAACCACCTTCCCGCTGAAATTGCGGGTATCACCGACAACCGACTGTTCCGTGCTGCCTTAGCCAATATTGTATATGCAGAAATATCTGATGTTTAATCTGTGTTTGTGTGACCACATTGTTGCGATAATACTAATTTGTTTTGTCTTTCCTTTTCCTTTTTATGTACACAACGTTTTTTGTAACCATGCTACCTCATGTTATGCCTTTGTTCTGTACCACTTCCCTCTGTAATGCCTCTGGCCCTGAGGGTATAATAAATAAATAAAAATAAATAAAAGGAGCTTTGTCCCTATATTGAGCCAAGGAGAGATTGCCGCGACCTAGTTATTCGTAATGAAGGCCGCGCGACATGGTATATGTACCATGCGGCAGCAAAACACGATCTGTGCTAACACCTTTTTTCCAACAGCGGTAAGTCGTATTCGTTTGCTTCCCAGACATTGGACGTGCCGCTTTACGCCTTCGATTAGTGTAACAACATGGAAACTGATATGTTGTAGCAGCCATCAAACCCCCAAATGCAATTGGAGTCACTTCTTGAAGACGGAAAAGAATGTTTTAACAATTTGAATTATTTGGTACTCTACGATGGGAGAGCATATAGCCGTCCCGTGAAGAAATGCGGTCTGACGGAACATAACTTGGATTGTTTAGAAAAAAACAGAAAAATGGCAGCATATCCATGGAGTGAATGATGGAGAGTGGGGCAAAGAATTCGTCCGTCCATTCGTTCTTGCTTCCGTCCGTCCATGCGTCCGTCAGTGTGACCGTCCATGCGTCCATCAGCCCGTCCGTGCGTGCGTCTGTTCGTGCGTCCGTCCCTGCGTTCGTCCATGCAGACGCCCCTGCGTCCGTTCATGCGTCCATCGATGCATCTGTCTATGTGTCCGTTCGTCCATCTATTGAACACTCCAAGTACCACCATCTCGCATGTTTTTATCATATATTCTCCATATAGAAGCACCGCCATCCAGCGGACATTCCAAGGACTAAACGAGAGTTGGCACACGCACACTTTCTTACGGCTAGCGCTTCGGGTCCACTTCCCCCCTTTAACCACCTCGAGTTCATTCATGGTATATACAAGTTCATTGTATTCATGGCACTGCGGCTCAACGCTCGCTAAACCTTTCTAAAGCTAAGGAGGTTACACCCAGCGAGTATAACGTAGCAACCCTTTCTTGTCAGATAGTGCTCAATGTACATGCCAATGGCTGCTAATGGTGATCGCAGGTGCGCGTTAACTAAAAGCCGAATGCTCCTGTCTCTCATTCCCCATTAGCAGCCATTGACATGTGCATTGAGCACTATTTTTTATTGTTCAACAACGCACAGAAGAAGTCTCTCACCGGCACCACCTTGGACGTCAAAATGTTATACTTGTTACATATTACGGGAAACGAACGGGTGCCGCTATAAGGAGCTTCACTCCTAAAAAGGGGTAGCGATTTAGAGTACTTGGGACCCTACTAGGGCAGAGCATAGAGCCGTCCCGTGGGCCCCACACTTGATGAGTGTGAGGTTTAATTGTTTGGAAAAAATTTATTTACAGCATGTACAGAACACAAAGGCTTCATACCATTCCAGTAACAGGGCATATACACCTCAAACATCTATATTTCACGACTAACATCACTACGTTACAGTGAAGACATTTGCTCTAATATACATGACAATGTTGGCATATATGTACACAAGAACTCAATGCGATATATTGATACAATAGTATAACGATACAATAGATGCAATGAAACACGATATGTAACAAATGAAATCATATAAAACAACTCAACGGGCGCTGCTTAGCACCAAGTCGGTCGAAAAATGAGTTGTATCCTTTCGTGTTCCACCTTGACGAAAGGGCACGACCAATGCCGCAGAAACTCTTGCTCCACGAGGAAGAAAAGCTCCTCGGAGAGGAACGCGAGGATCTCTCGTCTCATTCTCCCCAGTATCGGCCCCAAAGCACGCCGGCGGCAATTGGCAGATACGGCCTCACATCGGTTTCTCCAAAGGCTGAACAGCCCCGCAACTATTAACAGAGCTGAGAAGCGGCTACGCGGAAACGGCCATTGGACACGAAAGTTCACACACCCTGTCCCCGAAAACCAGCATTAACCGCACGCGAAAAAAAGGCGGGAAACCACACATTCAAACGTCGCATGTCGATTGGTCTCTACCATGAGCCAGTTAGGGCAAGTGGAAGTGTGAACCACCTGCCATCGCTGCAACCGATCTCGCGTGGGGAGCAAGCCCCAGCCCAACCTCCAGAAAAAGTCTCTGAGATGCCCGGGCAACACTGCGGCAGTTATTGGTTTCCAAGCGCGGTTCATTACAGATTGACGATGCTGGGGCACCAAGGGCCGTAGAAGGGTGGCCATTGTGTCCACCAATTTAGAATCGGCCACCTCTATCTCTAGGCACGCAGCTTCCAAACGTCGGTGAAATGCCAGAAGGGCACGATACAAAGATGATAATTCAGTTGATTGGGGACCTTGGTTTATTTGGCTATCCTACAAGAAGACACGTAGTGATGGCCCCAGATGGTAGCGAGCCAGTGTCTGAGCGGGCATGCCATCATTGCTTAGTATTCGCAATAGAGTGCGGAGGCACAATGTAGAAGCCGTGGCGGAAACGTCGGGGAATGCAAAACCGCCTTGATCTCGCGGTTGAGCTAACGCTGGACGCGATAACAATTCTGTGCCACCAGACCAAGAAATAGAACTGATGCAGCTTTGCACTTTCCTGCAGACGTGGAGCGGTGGTTTAACAGAATGGCAAAGGTACCAAAATTTTCCTAGGTTCACCGTTTGAGTTAAATATCGGCGTTCCAAGAGGGGGAATTCGAAGTACCTGGCTGCTTTGATATCACTTAGAAGAGTTTTTACAACGGATGACCAGATGCTATCCTGTATACCAAATGCAGTGAAAGTAACTCCGAGTATTGAAATCTCAGGAGACCACTGTAAAGGCGACGTGATGTTCATACGACCGCTGGGGTTGCCAATGAAAAAATACTGGCTTTTAGAAAAGTTTAACCTTGAACCGAAGATAATATCGAAATCATGGAATGTATCAAGAGCATGCTGCGGCGATTGTTCATTATATACATGTAGAGGATGTCATCTGCATATGCAGTGACATTTACTTGAGTGTTACCGGGTAGAGGTAAGCCACGAATCTGCGGGTGATATTCAACGGCCCTTAAGAAGGGTTCTAATGCAAGAATAAATAACACTGGGGAGAGGGGACACCCTTGACGGACCCCACGCGTGACTCTAAATGCGTGACTCTCACGGGAATCTAAGTAAAGGGTACTTTCTGAATTAGTGTACATCGCGTGGATGAGGTCAATGAACTTATCCGGGAATCCGTATGCATGTAAAACATTTAGCATGTAGCCATGTTCTATGAAATCAAAAGCTTTCTCTTGATCTAATGAAACCAACAGTCCTTGCGCACATCAGCTAGGGGTGTATTGAATAATGTCACGCGTTGACCACGTATGGGTGTGTATTTCTAGGCCCAGAACAGAACAGACCTGGTGGGGAGCAATTTATGTTGGAAGAAATGGACTGATTCGGCGCACCAAAATGTTGGCCAAGAGCTTGTAATCTACATTGAGCAGTGTAATAGGGCGCCAACCTTCTGGTCGCGTGGACATTGGGTCTTTCTTGGGAACTAGTGTTATACGGCCTTTGTGAAAAGAGGTTTGAAGTGTAATATCTTGGAAACACTTGCGAATGACGCGTGACATAGTTGGACCAATGCTAGGCCAGAACTGTACATAAAACTCTGCAGGGAGTCCGTCAGGCCCTGGGGCCGATCCCTTTTTCATGGCGTCTAATGTGCCTTTGATTTCGTCATCGGATGGCGGTGATAGGAGGACGTCATTTGACATGTTGGAATCATGAGGTAAATCTTTTAGCAGAGGATGCGGAGAAACGGATCCAGGGTAACAGACATTAGCACCAGATCGAGCTATTGACTCAAAGTGTTGAGTGAATTCCTGAAAGTCGCCCGTACCCGCAGCAGCTGGGGTGATAGAGTTCAGCGAGTGGGCAGGCGAGCCTGGTGGACAAAGCAGAACTCTGCGTGCATACCTTAGCACCTCAGGGTGCGCACACGATGCACGTCTACAGCGCCAAGCTGCCGCCGAGAGTGAAGAAGCGCGCATAATACGTTGGTACCGTTCAACGAGCTTCTCTTGCCATGCCCGCATTACAGTGGAAGGACTGGGATCTCGATTGGCAATGCGTATCTTCTGGATTAACAATGACGCATCTTTCGACATAAGGGTGCAAAGTCCTCTGCCCGAAGCACTGCAATGATGGCGCCACTGTTCTTTCAGGCGATCCCAATCAGCTAAATCCGCCCCAATGAGCGATGCGCGTAACGCTCTGGATAATTTCTCCGTAGCCTGAGAGTCCTGGAGGACGCGGCAATCGAGACGCCATGATCTGTGAATCGTTGGCATCCCCGCTGGCAGGCGGAGAGAGAACATAACCGGCCGATGGGCGCTAATGTACACTGGTGTCGGTGGCAATGACATTACCCCGGTGTCGTGAACGTAGGTAATGAGACTGGGGTATGCATACACCCGATAGATTCGGCTGCTTGACGCTGCTCGACGCCAAGTATAGGCATAATTACTGCCATGCACACTTTGATGAATGTCACTCAATGCCAACTGCTGCACTAGGCGTTCGAGTTCTCTGGCATTCCAGTTTGACCGGCCGCGACCCGGACCTCGAACATCTGCGTGTGAGTCTAAGACACAATTGAAATCCCCTAAAAGTACCACATGTCGGAAATTTAAAAGGAACGCATCAAGAGATTGGAAGAACGCGTTTGAGTTCTCGCGTGCCGCTGGGGCATACATGGCAACAAATCTTATTCTTAACGAAAAAAAGGTGCAGTCGAACGCCAGTACGCGTCCGAAGGCATCGAAGGAAACATGATGGTCACGTAAAAGACCTCGGTTAAAAATAATGACTCCGACGCCAGTCGAACGCGTGCTGGCGTACGAAAAGAAACAATCAATATTGAATGCGCGCTTGAAAGCGAGTACATCAGAAAGCTTGAAAAAATTTGTTTCTTGCACAAACAGCAAATCACAGTGCACTGAACGTGCAAAAGCCAATACCTCAGCCTGTATTTGTGAATTTTGGAAACCTTGAACGTTAAAAGTAATATCTTTTAGAGTAAGAGCGATGGGGAAAATGAAAACATAGTATAGGATCACGCAAATGCAGGGGTATTTTATCAGGTGCGGGAGCCGGTGCCCCGCAAGTGGCTGAGTCATTTTTTCCGGCCAGGTGATCCACCGGAGGCTCGGGGCTTCCGGGATCGCGTCGAAGTCCGCAGGAGACTTCAGTCTCTGGTGGGGGCTTCTAAGTCGCGAGTAGTTATCCGGTGGCGTTTGGTGTCCGGGTTCTTGAGCGAGGATGGTACAAAGACGTCTCCACTGTCCTGGCTTATGTCACTGGGGCTGGTGTCTTCGTCAATTTGTAGGGGCGCCTCACTCGCGGTGCTGTTGGAGTCCTCGTAGATGCAGACGTCGTCGTCTTGAGATGTAGACTCCTCGATGACACCTGAACTTGTTGTCGACAGAGCAGCAACGCGAGGAGCCTTAGATGCAATATTTCCATCCGAGACGCCGTCCTCACGAGGCGCTTCGTCTGACGAGGGCTTGGCCTGCGATTCCTCAGAAATGGCCACGGGACGCGGGGAACTTAAGTTTTCAGTACCTGGAGGGATCACCAGGTCCGGAATCGTTGGGGACGCAGTGGGCGTCTGGTGCAGCATTGGGATTGGCGCACCTTGGTCGTGGTCGGTTACCACGGCTCACGTTGACGAATCGTCGCACTTGTTCTTAGATGGCGTTCCTGGTTGAAGTGGAGGAAAATCCTTGGATGCCGCCTTGGAATACGATGGCCTGATGGTGCAGGCCACGGTGGCATGCGGGTCCCCACCACGGCGACACGGCAGCGAGCAGAATTTCCCGTCGTGGCCATAAACACCGCACCTTCCACAAAAAGGAGCTGTGCAGTTCATGCGGAAGTGCCCACTGTCTCCACATCGACGTCACACTCGCTGGATGCCTTTATAGTCACAGGTTACTCGATAACCCGCGACCTTGAGGTAGTTGGGAACCGGTGACGAAGCCTTCATTTCCATGCGGACGTATCGCGTCTCAGTGGTCACGGTTGGGCGCGATCCCATGAGTCCTCTGGTGATGTGCAGCACCTTCCCGTAGGGAGAGAGTGCTTGTGCGAGGACTTCGCTGGGTACACGGCACGGCAGGAACAGGACGGTCACTTGGGTCACTCGGGGTCCGAGGGGTACGATGGCGACGCGCTCTCCTCGGATGATAAGGTGCGACACGTCTACGATTTGGGCCAGTGCGGCCTCACTGTTGACGGTAACTTGGTAGTTACGGCCTCCAAAGTGCTGAATGCAGTACACTTCTTCGATTCCTACTATTGAAGACGTCCCGTCAACGACGTCTTCGGGACTAGTCCCTTCGGGGACGACTACGTCGAAGGCTAGCGCCTTCTTCGGGGGCTGGCTTGCAATTACGGGCGTCCGCCAGCCCAGGAACGCCCTGAGACGCTAACGACGACAACGCTACCAGGCAACCTGGCAGCGTCTCCGATGTCTCCGATGTGCGTGGCTTCTGCGTCCGCTGTTCTACGGTGTGACATGCAGCGAAGCTATTCATAGCGGTGAGAGGCTCGTCTTCCATTCGAGCACTAACTGTTGTGCAAGTTTGCTGTAGTTTTGTTTCTAGAGTATGCAATTAATTTGATGAAAGTCTGTGCGTCTATGTCATACAGCGAGGCTGCTTTTTGCAAGAAACGCGATTTCTTATTTTTAGAATTCGCGAATGTTACGAGCAGGCGGTGTCACAAGTCCGAGGCTAACAATAAAACACTTCCCGCTTCCGCAGTTAAGATTTCGTGGGACACAAGCGTCCCACAGGTGGTACATCGAAGGTCGAGATATCAGTGTGTGACTGTGAAGCGGGACATGCTGATCTAGGCTGCGGTACGCGACAGGATTCTGACGTACGAGACGGGATTCTGACAATGTTCCTGTGTTCGCCAGCGTACTAAATTCGTAATACCATCTTACCCTTCCATACTAAATTTGGTTCACGCCAAGTTAAGGGGGTGATCACAAGAGCACCCAGACGTAAGTTTATAGATAAATACATAGTGGGATAAACTGGGTGAACAGTGAAAGTACCTCAGACAGGCTGGCCGACGTTTTGATAGGAGGACCTATTCTTCTCAAATGCGGACCTATATTTCTAAAAGGCATCCTCTGAGAAAGATAGGTCCTCTTATCGAAACGTCGGCCAGCCTGTCTGAAGTACTTCCACAGTTTACCCTGTTTATCCACTACTTTGTTTCCATCTGTCGGCTCCCACTTTGATTTTAGATAGATAGATAGATAGATAGATAGATAGATAGATAGACAGATAGATAGATAGATAGATAGACGGATAGACAGACAGACAGACACCTAAATTCATCGGCAACGAGTGGAGTTTGCGAGGTTTATCGCACATTGTGAGCATTTTCTCTGTTGTCGCGTCCAGAGGAGTTGAACTGGAATGTGCATAGGGAGGAATGGTACGGGAGAAACAAGTTAGATGAGCTCGCGCCATAATCATGTCGTGGTTCCGGCACATAAACACCTACAAGTTATTTATAAATCGATTCAACAGTCATAAAATGTTCAAGTCGAATTATAAAGTATGAACTCGTGTACAGCCATATGACTCTTGAATGGACCTGGCTCACACCAGCGCTCCAGCAGTCGTGTGTGCACCAATTAATATTGGCACCCGAGAATATTCACAAATGTCCAATAACGAATTTCAGAACTGAACGGCCCAATTCGTTACATTAGTGTGAGAACATTCGAACGTTCCCACACATTCTCAGCACCAACTTTGCTCACTAACACTCGAGTTCACACTGATAAGGGACAAGAAAAAGCAAAGTAAATAAAGGCACGTTTTAGCGGGATTAGAAGTAATTGGCGAACTGCGTTTTAGGAAGAAACGATCCCAGGAATGAAATAGGTATTGAAAAGTAGATAGAAAGGAAACAATAAGACGAAAGAATGACCGTCTCGGAACGCCGAAAGTTTGGGAAAAGTGCGCGAAACATTTGTATTCATTAGCTTACCGCCCAGGTGAAAGCTTATAACCATCGGGGTGGAAGATAATTTGGCTTTCGTTCCTCGACGTTGCCTAATTTTAGTTCCTAGATGTCGGAAACTAGGATTTTTTTATAGTATGTCCGGAACAAATTTTGAATTCAGAAGACACCGAGGAAAGTGGAGCCCCAGCGACAATTCTCCACTAACAAGAAATTAATTAGCGAAACTTTGTGTTTTCCTCGAACGTATATGTTCAAGAAGCGAAATCTGCCGTCATTTAATTTCGCCGTCATAGGTTAATTAGGACAAGCGAAAATTAGCCCATATATGGCCAAACACAATTAAATTTATAACACTAATTTATTTCCCCCAAAATGATTGCTTCTACAACCTCGCAAAGCAGAAAAATGCTTTCATTAAAAAATAATTTTGAACAATGATTTTGGAGCCATCCTGCATGTTGGACACCACTGTTTGGCACACCGCAAACAAAGAATATTAGCGCCTATCACTCTCATACGAAAGTTTCTGCACGCCCAATACTTGATGAACAATCGACAAATATATCAGCAGCATCAAGAACAATTTGACTCTATATTACTTTTTTTTCGCAGTATGGCGATCAGTTACATGCACGTGAAATAGACATTTTGTGACTGCAAGCACGGGACTATTTGTAGCCTAGCGATCACCTAGACTTGCATGTGATGAAAAGAGGGCATCATAAAGACACCGTAGGTGGGGCTACCTTTTTTACTGAAAAAAAAAACATTCGAGTTACATTGCAAAGTTTCAGCATCCTACACTGGGCATATATTCCCTAAGGTTGAATTTTCATTTTTGATTTCCGGGTGTATACTTAAGCTCGTGAGCGTCAGAATGACTTCACGAATTTCAGGCATTTAGGAGCGAAGCTCTTTAGGGTGCATGCCAGTCCCTCGTCGTCCATTGTAGCCACCCCTAGTACTCAGAGTGCTCACTAGATGGCGCTGGGGCACTCGCTCTACTGTAATGCGTAGGAGACGTGTGCTTTAGTGTGATAGGAGACGGATGGACGGACGAACAGACGGACGGACGCGACGGATGGACCAACTGACCGACTGGCTGACCGACCGACCGACCGACCGACCGACCGACCGACCGACCGACCGACCGACCGACAGACAGCCAGACAGACAGACAGACAGACAGACAGACAGACAGACAGACAGACAGACAGACAGACAGACAGACAGACAGACAGACAGACAGAAAGACAGTTTTCTCTCACAATGCGCTTTCTCACGCTAAGAGTGGTACCTTTGATATTGGGAAATTTCTGCTTTACTGATCCTTTACTAATTGCTTTCCTTTTTGGTGTCCTTTTGAAGCATGACCTCTTTATGAAGATTCCTCGTCGAGTTTCCTCAATTAACACAAAAATAATCGTCAACTCCAAGGTGGCAACGTTGAGGTGATCCCCATGAACAATAGCTTACGATCATGATTACATTTGGTACTCTGTCCATGTGCCTGCCTTAGCTGATCTTTATGATAAATTATTAAGATTTGAAAGACCCTAGAGGCTGCTAAGATTCAGGGGGGGGGGAGCCTTGTCAATGTTCCATTCGCTTGCAGTGCATCGATGTTCTTTGAAATCCCGACTGCAATGTGGCAGAATAATAGATACGAGCACGAAATTGTGATAAACTTTTTCGTGCACTTACTAATGGTTCTCCAGAACCATAAAATTAATTTTTCTTTCCCAAAAGAATTGACTTGAGTCATTTTAACTCGAATTCATTTACAGAGTCACTGCGCAACGACGTAACTCTGCACAAATGACTCCCGAAAGCGAATAATGATTGATTGATATGTGGGGTTTAACGTCCCAAAACCACCATATGATTATGAGAGACGCCGCAGAGGAGGTCTCCGAAAATTTTGACCACCTGGGGTTCGTTAACGTGCACCCAAATCTGAGCACATGGGTCTATAACATTTCCGCCTCCATCGGAAATGCAGCCGCCGCAGCCGGGATTCGAACCCGCGACCTGTCCCGAGAGCGAATAAAATGAGCAGGCGTTGCCCTTAGGGCCCGAAAGGGCAGAATCTTTTTTTCTATCATTCTACAAACTCCGCGAAGCAGAGATTCACTTCAAAGCACACACTACGGAATAAACTCGACAGCGGGGACAGCTGCGATTCTTTCCAGTCGGACGGCGATGAATCAGTGCGTTCTCCGCTTATAAGGTCTTCCGAAATCATTCATTTGGAAAATATTTTGTTACAAACATTTGGCAGCCCACGTTAGAACACTAATCGTGCAACCCCGACACGGCTGCACGACGTCGTAAGATGTTGAGAAATATACTTAAAGAAGAAAAGAAGACATTGATGTGATGGAATCTACTATCACCACCACGAGACGAAGGCACGAGATCGGCCATCATCATCTTCGTCCGCCTGCCTACTTTTCGAACTGTACCACCTGCTTGCTCGGCTGGCCGAATAAGCACCCTTTACCGTAATGCTAATAACATCTGGGTTTGTACGTTCAAAAACCAACATACGATTATGAAAGACGGCGTAGGAGAGAGCTCCGGAAATTTTCACCATTTGGTGTTTGTCATTGTACACTGACATCCCACATTACAGGGGCCTTTAACATTTCCCCTCCATCTAAGTGTGACCGCCACCACCAGAATCGAACCCACGACCTTCGTGTCAGCAGTGCCAAAGCAATCGGAGCAATAAGTCTACGCTACTACATCAACGTCACTTTCACTGAATGAGCGAAAATGGAAGGCGCATTATTACTAACCGAAATTTTATAAAGCTTTAGACGTCACAAAATGTAATATAGCTTTGTAGGAGAGTGTAGTTATTTAGATGAGGACATCATTGCACCTGTATGTAAGTTGTCTTGTTCAGTGTATCTATATTTCACACTATAGGTGAGGTGGCATCACGTCATCTACCGTTCCTTCCCCGTGTTCCAGCATCGGCACCTCCTTCTTCATAAAAGCAGGTTTCTGGTCACGTGTGAAATCAGTACTAGTGGGTAGAAAGCCTTCTGCGTGCTCGACATACAGATTCATCTGCTCTTTATTAATGAGGCGTTAACGTCAGTCTACCTGATAGATAATCATGGTCATCAATTTCTATAGTTACACTTAATTTAGCCCTGCAATACATCTGAAGCTACTCAGCGATTTTAAAGCAGAGTGGACACCACTCAATGCGTGCTCGGCGTTAGCAAAGCGCTAATGAAGCAAGAAAGGTTACATGCGATCAACGAACAAGAGAAAGTAAATTTAGCAGCCAACACGTTTTAGAAAAAAAAATAGTCACAACATCATAAAAAAATACCGATCAAACGTTATCGCCACTCCGATCTGAGACTGAAGTTTAACAAGATAGGTTATACGTTACCTTTTTTCAGACATGCAGCTAGAGATGTGGACACAATATACGCTTAAAGACCCGCCTTTAAAAACCCTAGCTAATTCATTATTCAACGTAATCTTGCTCTGAGATATGTGTAAAAAAGTAAAAAAGTCAATCCGTTACGTATATACATGTTTGCTAAGCAACTCAACTGCTAAGCGAGTCAAATTTAGTAAGTTATCATGTGTTTCACAGTTTGCATTGAAATGCGAGAGTGAAGCTTCACTTTCAGCCACCATTCCTGACTATAATTTAAGCCACTGGTAAATACAATGCAGTGCTCTCAAGTGCATGCGCTCCAGACTGTCTGACTAAATCTATCGCAAAAGCTTACAAAAATGCACTACCCACAGGGAACCTCCTGACTTCTTGAATCAAATACGGCGTTATTCTGTTTTAAAGCATTCGAGTATTGCGACGCATATTCTGTATACACAATAGAGGAACCCTAAACTCCGGACCACTGATGCTAACTAGCAGACAACGCTGGTCATAAACGATGCACTTCACCACGAGGGTGTACACAGTGTTTCAGATGTGTCGAGCCCCGGCCTGCTGATTGGTCGATACAGCTTCCACTGCGCTGCACGATTTTACGCTATAAATGGAACGGCCGCAGGGCACGGACGCCGTGAATACATCGTCCCTAACAATGGCGCCATGCGTGGTTAAGCCGGCGCTCTGCTTATTACGAGCTACAGTGTCCCAGCGTGGGAGACAAAAGGAACTATCCCCTCAGAAGCCACTTGACGCTCGTGCAATAAATGAGGACCGGCCCGTCCATGAATCCTTTTCTTCAAACTCGATAATTGAACGGTTCCCTCTGTTCCTGCTAAACGAGTGAGTGCTTCGTATAGTCTACGCCTTATAGAGTCCCGTTTGTCACGAACAACAGCGATAATAAGTGGTTCGATTTGTTGCCAAATCAATTATTAAGAAATTTCTATATAGACCTATTGTAGAGTGATTAATTGTGATGAGCCATAAACTGCCGAGAGAACTGTGATGTTTATATAAAATTGTCTTCACGATGTTTATTTTAGTTTATTTTGATGTATTAGACCACGCTTAGGTGCATTTTGTTAGATTACGATTTCTTAGAGTTCACTACCACTTAAATGTTCCATACACTTGTTTTTAGGACATAGCTGTTATGCTCGAGGTAGGTCGTGCGTCGTAGATCAAAAAAAAAAAACACAAAGGCATCGCCAACCGTTACACGCCATCTTTTTCATTGTCATCATCTGCTTCGCTCCCACAACGCGAACGCCCATTTTATCCGTCGTGGGAAGCAGAGAAGGAGAGATAAATTCGACTGCCGTTTACACAAATATTTTTCTTTGTCTTTAGATTATTCACATTTCTAGGCACCATTTCCGTGACGGAAGTCACTGAAGTCTTGGTGAACCCCGGCATAGAACACTTTCATGCTTCAGGGAGAGCCATCTGAAAGCATTGTTGCGTTTTTGTCTGTATTCCTTGGCGCAGTTAAGAAGCCTTTACGATTACAGACAGCTGCTTTTAATTACGTGGAGGTTCCCATTAAACGCGCACCTGAAAGAACACACACACACACAAAAACAATTCCGAAGCGAATTCCGGCTTCAGTGGCGCTGCAATCTCCATCTACGAAGCACGCATAGACTCAAGTAGTGATGACAGTAAAAAGAACGAAAAAAAAAGGTGGAGTCGTTATCGCGAGGTGATGCTTCGTGAGAAATGACGTATCTCTCAATGGTCTTTCAAACGAGGCCCTAGCTGACGTACAATGTTGTTAGCACCACGAGGGTCACCCCGGGGTCGAACAAGAGGGAACGTCAGGAATAAGTAAAAGGCTGGAAGCGTCCAACAGGGAAAGAAACGAGCAAACAAAAACTTTGAAAGGAAGGAAATAAGCGGACGCTGGAAGGCGGAAGACATTTTTTCCACGCCGGGCGCGAGGAAACGTCGCGGTAACCTTCCGAACCGTTAAGCAGCTGCGACAGGGTTGTCGTTTCTTCTGTGTCGTAATTTTTCCCCTTCTCAGAAGGCCCGCCACACACCATACCTGCATTTTATGCCTCGTTTCTACGCGAACGGCCATCAAAGTCTCCCTCACTATACCAGCACATTCGAGCTATGTTCTCCATCTCGCTCCCTTTCAGTGGCCTATCAGAAACTCCGTTTCGTAAGACCATTGTCGGTTCGGTCAAAGAGCAATCATTGGAGAAAAACACGATTTACGAGTCAAGAAGGGGAAGCAGCAACGGGCTGAGGTTCCCTTTGCATTCTCCATATTGCACATAAGATAATCTTTCAGTGTGTGTGTGTGTGTGTGTGTGTGTTTGTGTGTGTGTATGTGTGTGTGTGTGTGTGTTTGTGCGTGTGTGTGTGTTTGTGTGTGTGTGCGTGCGTGTGCGTGTACGTGTGTCAATCGTAAGCCTTCGCTGGCTTTCTTTTTCTTAATCTTTTTGTAACGAGAACGTTTCAGCGGCATGTTCCATATAATTTCGTTCGACTCGTGGCCCAAATATTTCGCCACCTTTGCGTTCACGGCCCGCACTTGTTTTTCATGTTACTTTGGCGTTAATTCCCTTTATGTTATGCCTTTCGTTTGTGCTGTCACTGTGAAATATGTATTTTCCCTTCGCGCAACGTCCCTATGAATCTACACAAATAACAAAAAAATATACTCTGCCATGTCCGAATTCAGTCATAAAACTCAGTTCTGCAAGGTACAAAGCCATGTTTTTACAAAAAAAACAAAAAACATCCACTTTCTAAGAAAGGAAAGAAGAAAGGGGAGCAGCGAAGAACGGTCTTAGAGTGAGCGGTGCGTCTTGAAAGGGATCAGCCTGGGTCAGCGCATATCGTCATAAAGCGCAGTAAAAGCCGACGTGAACAATGGTGATTCCCTCCAGATGAAGCCCCTGACCCGTGTCTGACACCCAGGCGCTCGAACCAAAGACGAGATGCATAAGTCGACATGTTTTCGAATGTCGTGTCTCAACAATGCTCAATGCCGCAAAACGAGGCTTTCATGAAGCATCGCCATGGAAGCCACAAGACTGCGTTGTTCTTTAATCTCACCGCCGCACCACAAGGATGTCTTTTTCAATTGAAACCGAACAGTAGACAAGAATAAAAAAAATAAAGTAAGATCATGCAACGGATGAAGGGTAAAGCTTTTGAATTCAACGCGTTTCGCGATTCGATGTCGTGGTTTTTATTTAACGTCAGTTCAAAAATACGCCGTCACCAGAGAGAAGCGTGCATTTGCATCGCTCGTACAATGGCTCCGACGAAACACAAAAGACAGACATTTGGGACTAGTGACGCATTTTCGAAGCAGTCTATATATATTGCAGTGCTCTACCTACATAACAATCACCGAGGCGCAGACACAAAACGGCTCAAAGAGAAACCAGCAGTATGGGTCATATAGCGCGTACTCCGTGCAGCACCCGCGAAAGCTATACGCGGGTCGCGTCAGCCAATCGGCTGCCAATAGAAAGATTTAGTTGTGCGTCCCCAGCAGCCGTGCGGACGCAGTCTCCCATTGCGAATGGCCGGCAGGCTGCGTCCATACGGCTGCTGCGGACGCGCAACTGATCTATATGTGGGGTCTAACGTCCCAAAACCATCACATGATTATGAGAGACGCCTTAGTGGAGGACTCCGGAAGTTTCGACCACCTGGGGTTCTTTGACGTGCACTCAAATCTGAGCACACGGGCCTACCACATTTCCGCCTCCATCGGAAATGCAGCCGCCGCAGCCGGGATTTGATCCCGCCACTTGCGGGTCAGCAGCCGAGTACCCTATAGCTACTAGTCCACCGCGGCGACGCGACGCGGGCGCGTAACTTATCATCATGATCATCATCATCATCATCATCATCATCATCATCATCATCATCAGCATCAGCAGCAGCAGCAGCAGCAGCAGCAGCAGCAGCAGCAGCCTGCCTACGTTCACTGCTGAACAAAGGCCTCTCCCATGTTCCGCCAGTTAACCCGGTCCTGTGCTTGCTGCTGCCAATTTACACTCGCAAACTTCTTAATCTCATTTGCCCACCTAACCTTCTGTCTCCCCCTAACCCGCTTCCCTTCTCTGGGAATCCAGTTAGTTACTCTTAATAACTAGCGGTTATCCGTCTACGCGCTACAAGCCCGGCGCAAGTCCATTTCCTCTTCTGGATTTCAACTATGATATCCTTAACCCCCGTTTGTTCCGTAATCCACTTTGCTCTCTTCTTGTCTCTTAAGGTTACACCTACCATTTTTCTTTCCATTTCTCGCTGCGTCGTCCTCAATTTAAGCTGTACCCTATTTGTAAGTCTCCAGGTTTCTGCGCCGTAACTAAGTACCGGCAAGATACAGCTGTTTTATACATTCCTTTTGAGGGATAGTGACAATCTCCATGTCATAATTTGAGAGAGCTTGCCAACGCGCAACTGAATCTGTCTAATATCACTGACGCGCGCGTGCCTTGCAGGGTGTGCGTAATATGTATCGCCTGCATAGCGCGAATTATGAACTGAATTCACCAAACATCTCTTTAGGAAAAGTGTTTTACAGATATAGAGCCAGCCTTTATAACTATTGATACCTATATGTTCGACATAGTGGTTGGCTAAAAAATCGAGTAAGTTGAAAACACCAATAGGCTGAAACATTCGACGGCAAAAGTTTTGAGCGTAAGATGTTTTCGAGATAACGGGTTTATGTCGGTGCAAGTTATGCATCGAAGTTAACGAAACCTTATTTACGTAGGCGCTTTCTGCCATGGGTAATTCGCAATCATGAGTTCAAGATCGAGATTGTTTGAGATCATGTTTTAGTAAATACCCTGGGTGTAAGAGAAGATTGCGAAGGCACACCGTATCCTCCCTATAATAATAAAGTGGCCAAATTAGGCCTTTATATGTGAACCCAACGCTTCAGCAGTCAATTTCCTTCCTCAAAGGTCTCCTGCATACTACTACGTAATGCAGACGAGTAAGGCGCGCTTGCCTAGTGTTAATTCTTACTTGATATCTGAACCTTGGGTTTCACACACAAGTGCATATTCATGACAATGAGTAAATAAAACCTTCTTTCTCAACGTGTGCTCTCAAAACTTGCAATTAATCGATTAGAGCGTTACCCTGGAGATCAGACTCGTCACCGTAACCAGCAGATAGCGTCTGCAACCAGCCTATAGTGAGGCGCTCTTATGCAGAAATGCGCCAACGGTAAAGTCGCACTATCGCTTATGCATTTGTGAAAAACGACTGGAATACCAAAAATCACCTATTTGTAGGAGCCGAGCTCCATATGATCTCACGATGTCCATACAGCGTGAATCCGTCCGGATGCCGTGCCCAGTCAAGACACAGGTGCAAGACGTTTGTGCGCAAAACCTTCTAAAGAGCACTCCTATGGTTTAAAAATAGACCCTGCGTTCATATGTCCGTCCGCGCGCCCATCCAGCCGCTCTTCTATCCGTCAATATGTGCTTTCGTTCGTCCATTCGTCCATCCGTCCGTACATCTGCCCGTCCTTTTACTAATCGGTGATGGCGACCTCAACGTAGCGTACAGGGGGGGGGGGGAATAAAAAGTTGCCAGGCCTCGCTTCGATAGGAATACATGCGACAGTGGCCTGGGAACATTTCATCCTCCCTCCCCCCATGGGCCTAGCCTCTCCATCATGAGCATCCACTCCACGGATATGCGTGTAGTTTTATTTCTCCTCTGTCGATTTTATTTATCTCGCCCGAAACCTTTGCCGTATGCAACGTGGCTTCGCACTGCCACCAGGACCAGATCCACGGCAAGCTTTCTGCGTCTCACGTGGTCTTGCGATGCCAGGATAGCCAGCCAGTCTGAGAGCTGGCTAACCCCCTTGCCCTTCTCGTTATTTCTTCATCCTCTGCAATGATAGATATATCAATGGCCAAACAATTATCCTTTGCAATTACGAAATCGTGTGACGTCACGATGCCGTCACTAATTCTGGCACCCTGTGACGTTATTTATTTATCTATTTATTTATTTATGAATACTGCAACCCTAACATAGGGTTTTGGCAGGGTAACTATACATTTGACAAATTTACAAATCGGCAAACAAATAAATATAAAACAGGTAAGGTATTTACACACTTTCAGAACGCAAAAAAAAACAGTGGTTTGTAATATACCGGCATAAGGACATATAGAGAAATGAGCGCTACATTCAAGATGATCACAAGTGGAGAATGGTTACAGTGATTGAAATAAACAACAGGAGCACATGTCATAGAATTTAGACACTCACTGCTAGAGCTGCGCAGCAAAAAGGTTCAAGGATGACTGGGAAACAACTTCGTTAGAAAGGTTATTCCGTTCGGTAATTGTCCTAGGGAAGAACGAATACTTCAATGTGTTATTACGGGTGGAAAATGGGGTTATTGTAAAGGCATGCCTCAGACTTGTGGTATATACTGTGGAGAAATGAAGTATATGTGATAAGTCTAACTTAAAATAACCTATAACTAACTGAAAGAAAAGTTTCAATCTCAATACTTTATTTCTTTGTGTAGGTGTTGGGAGGTTAGCCTTTGCTAATAAACATGTTATTGAAGTACGACCAAAACTATTATAAATAAACCTAACAGCTCTTTTGATTTTTTTCCATTTCGCTGATATTTTTTCTGGTGTAAGGGTACCAAATTATGGATGCATAATATAAAGTAGGTTGAACAATTGCATTAAATGCAACAAGGCGAACGGCGGGAGTGGAGTGCTTAAGAGCTCGTCTAAGATGAAATAATTTGTAATTGCACGAGCTTATTACAGTGTTAATATGCCTTGTCCAGTTAAGGTCATTCGAAATCCAAAGACCAAGGTACTTGTAGTGTTGTACCTCCTGCAAAAAAAAAACATTATTGGCTGAATATGCAAAATGAAGAGTGTTACGTTTGTGAGAAATTTTCATGAAAACGGTCTTTTTAAAATTAACTGACATCTGTCATTTATCGCACCAATGAATGACCTTTTGAAATGCATGGTTTAAATGAATTTGAACAGTGTGGTTTTCTATTTACGAGTACAGGATGCAATCATCCGCATATAACTTAACTTTTACAGGTATATCATGTGATATATTATTTTTAAACAATAAAAAGAGGAGGGTTCCGAGCACAGAGCCGTAGGGAATACCCGAGTCAACCGGTACTGTACGAGAACAAAGTAAGGTAAGACATCACATGCGGATGATTTTTCGCCTTACTGTAGTGTTGACGCTGCGCCGACTACCACTGTTCATTTTTGATTAGGCATCTAAGGCTTTTGAACCCAGTTGAAAAAAAAATCCATCAGGCTGTGTTTTGCGTGTTGTGGTGATTTGGTGTGGACGCCAGAGCACGCTGCTTTGTTCTGGTGGACACACCATCCTGGTGTACTGTGTTCTACCGGTAACATCACACTGGGGTGATGTGTTCTGAGAAGGGGGGAGGGGTACTTTAATGCCATCGGGATATTTTACAACACTTCCTTATATTAGTCACTGCGTCATTGCAGTGCTTCGTAATGATCTCTATATGTGAATTTGGGACATTTCAGGGACACTGCATGCGTTCGACGGATCATCTCGCTGCAAACGCATGCCGATGAGATGAGAATTCCACCGCAGTGCACGGAATTTGGTGTGACGAGAGTCGCCCGTCATCTTTTGGGGCAGAATGCAGATTGCACGCTGTCTGTAGAGATTCTTGTCTCATAAATTCGAGAGAAGGAGAAAGTGAGTGCGGAAGACGAAAGAGGCCAATAAAGTGGCGCGTGGCTCGAGAAACATCATGAAGGAATAAAGATATTCTTCGAGGACGACACGCTTCTGCATCAAACCATTTCATCGTTTTTCGCCGGGACCAAAAGAAACGTAGCCGAGGCAACAAAGAGCGCGCCGCTGTATGGCTATAGGGTGATTTATAACCTCCTCCTTGTTCGTGAATGGGTCCTGGCCTAAAGAACAGGCTCGCCTGCAATGCGTTGCGCTGTAATGTCAATGCTGCGTATCTTTAACACTCTTTTTTTTTCATTTGTAAAAGTTGAGCTAACGCTTTTCCTGATGTTCTCGCAAGCTGGCTATTTGCGTTTGTGCGTCGGATATAAAATAGGAAAAGGAGGGAAAAAAAGGAGAAATGAACCACATGGCACTCCCCACTCTCTCTTACTTTGGAAAATCCGCCCCTCCCCCACCTTTTTTTATTTTACATGCCATTTTGTGCGACTTCACTGACTCTGCAACGCTCATAGTCATTTGTTTCGTTTTATTTGTGCTACTGAAAAAAAATCATTCGGTTGTCGACATCCAGGAGCCAGTCTTAGCTTTCACTTGGAGGAAATGCTTGCGGGAATCGCTTCTCGTGACAGGAATGTAGGAAAGATATAGGCCAATGTTTACTTCCGGTTTGAATGCGTTTGGTAGAGTTCTTTTTTCCTATTTTTATGTTGTGTGTGAGACGCCTTGAATAATATAGGGTACCAAGGAAAACATTCAGTACAGTGGGTTGCTTCAGCAAGCACATTGGGTGAATGTCAGTCCTTGTGATGTTGGAACATGTGAACGGAGTGGTACAGGGAGGACTAAACGTTAACGGAATGCGACTTTTAGATGCGAAGCACGTCTTTTACAAGCCTGTGTAACGCTGTCCCTCCGTACACCCCCACTGCGCATGCTCGCGTCTCGCGCCGGCCCAGGAAGACGCCCGCAAAACTGTCGCTCCCTTCCCCTTCTCTCGTTTCGCAAGGCCGACGCAGGCAGCGTCTGCTAGTTAAAACGGACTCCTTGCGCTGCGCAAGCATTCACTGGCCACCCCGTATATGTAGGAACTAGATGGCGTTTCTGGAATTCAGTCAAGGGCGTCTTTACTCGGCTTTCGCTTGATGAGTGCCATCGCCAACGTCGCCGTCAGTGTAAGCACTAGCGCCCGCTGCTTCGCATCTACCCATGGTTCCCTTTAGCGGGAGATGGTCTCAGTTGTAGGGGAAAAAATCCATGCGTATTCAGAAGTGAGGGTTGATGACGAGGCGAAGCAGCTTGCATCAAATCATCAATCGTGGTCTTCTATTTTGTTCTGGTTAACATCCTTATATTTTGGTCTTAATTGTTATTCTTTTGTTGTGTCATATGCTTTGATAGATGGGTCATTGAATGTCACTGTTTTCCCGGCGTTGTGGTTAATTATATTGTTCTGGTTAACAGCATTTTCATAACTATTTGTCTTGTTGTTTACAGATGTTTCACTTTCTACATCTGCTACAGAGGCCGGGTGGCAGTTCATGGACGGAGGTCCAGCCTTCTATATCTTTAGACAACGCTGCTATGCAGTGTTTTGCTTGCAAGCACGTTGCACTATGCAAACACGTTGCATAGCTTGAAACGCTGCTATGCGGTGTTTGCAAGCAACGTAACGCTCGGTTTCTAGCAGCAGGAAGCAGTAAAGACAACTTAAAGTTTATTCCAAGCTTTACTTGACTACTACAATCAAGTCATTATGCCTCCTGCGGTAGTATTTGCTGTCCTGGCTACTTCTTAAGAGTGGAACTCTAAACGATCATTGTAAAACGTCGGGTTTCCGGAAAGAAGTTCATTGCGTCATTGCTTATCAGCCGTGCGCCCCCGATGGAGATGGTCCGCGCGCCAAGTTTGCCCGCCGCGCGAGCCGAGGAAGAGCGACCAATGGCCCGTGCATCTGTCGGGGGCGCCACAGCCAGCTTTGCACGTTAATTCTGGCACCATAGTTCGGACTTTTTCGCATGGTCTGTGACAGACTGTCGTTCAACTCTACTGTCTATACGCCTAGGAAAGACCTTGCGTGAAGAAAGAAAAGACCAAGGTCCCTGAGATGAATCAGTTTCGCTGTTCTTCAAGACTTAGAAGGCCAGTGTAAACTTACCCCCCCTCCCCCCGCTTTTTTTTTTGCAAATGCACGACGTCAAAACGTGCGTACGGATTAAGGATCGTCTGTTTATTACTGTATAGTCTAGTATTGTGAAACTCACCTCAGCTAGCCCACCCTTGCAATGTTTGTTGACTGCGGCCCGTCTGCCAAAGTAACTTTGAAACCCCTGGGCTATAGTTAAGTACAGTCACGAAATTTAGTGACCCACAAAAGTCGGAACCGTAAAAAAGACTGGAGAAATAAGAAAAGTGGCCCATCAAGTACATCACATGTGGCTCATTTCTGAAATGAATTTCGTAATATATTATTCGAAAAGCACCCGTACCAAACTCCAGAACCACAAATATTCCAGGTTTATTCTTTCAAAGTACTCCTCGACTGAGTCAGTAACAGAAATGCTACGCTCTTGAACTGCCCACTTTAGCTGAACGACGGCGATTGGCAAGGATGAAGTTCTTGTTTTTATTGTCAAAAAATAAATTAAACATAAACACAACAAAATACTTAACGCCACGCCGCGGAAGAAACCTAAGTAGTGTAAACGATTACACATACGAAGTGCCGTAACAGCGTGTCAATGTATATGCGAATTCATTTTTTTCCAAAAACAATTCGTCTCTGGAATGCTTTGCCATTAACACTGGTTCATTGTGATTCATTAGGAGAATTTGAGGAAGGGCTCAAAGATATTTTTCTGTAAGCATGGTCTACTATCTTAATTTATTGCAATTTATTTGTATGCTTACTACGACTGCACTGTTTTTCCTTCAGCCTCAAAGCCGGTGTTTCCTATATATGTATGCCAAGTAACATTTCCTAGTTCGAGTGTTGCTGTTTATATTGTTGTATGATTTGAATGTATTCATGTTTGACATTCTTAGTATGTCCCACCCCTGTAACAGCCGAAAGGCTAACAGTATTTGGAAAATAAATAAATATGGACACCCATTTGAAATATAGATTGACTATCACGGCTGTGTCTCAACACACGGTGACCGCAGAGGATGGCTCGCAGAAAACTTTTTGAGGCCGATCATGTCTCTGTCGTTTATGAACATACTTATTAATGAGCGGGCCGAGTCGATAGCCGTGCAGGAGTCCATGAACCACGAGCGTGTGACACCCCTAGCTGTTAATATTGGATGGAGTTCAGGAAGGAGGCCCCGCTCACTTGACCGAAACGCAGAAGCCGATTGGCTTCGTTATTAAATAAATAGCCAATTTTACGTACTCAGTGATGTTGTGCGACTACGGGGTCATCGACGTTGCGTCCTGTCACGTCATATTACAGCACGCACTCGTTGGTTCGAATGCCTTCGAATATGGTGCAAAACTGTGGTCATGACTCCAGCGTGAAGTTTTGCGCACCTAGATGTGAAACCCTACACCGCTTTTTCAACAAGAGAGGGAAGAAGCTTCATGTTTTTTTTGTTTTTGTTTTTAGCAATCCAAGCAACCATCAATAACGTCAAGCAAGTACACCTTCGCGACCACACAGCAGACAGAGAATAACGTGTCTTCAATATTGTAAAATTCGCTTCGTATAGGGGAGCGCCATCTCTACGGCACACCTAGTTCCGAGAGCGGATTTTCGCAGATATGGAATGCGTCAGGAGAAAGCCCTACGGGACTACAAAGAACGAAAGTGTAAAGACATCGAAAGGCAAGGTGGTCCCATTTGAGAACAAACTGTCAACCACGCACGTAACGCATATCCATCGTAACAACATCAGCGGATAATAGTAGCAACAAAAAACTGAAAAAAAAAAGCGACGGAATTCAGGCACACACCTTGACAGCTACTTCGGCCGTTGTTGGTTCGGATAACCAAAAACAAAACAAATACGAAAAATTACACGTTTACTTTTTCTATCGTCCCTGTTTACGCGAATGCTTTACTTGGAATTTGCGCTATCGGCACTATTTCAGAACACGCTTCACCTGAATGGAGGTTGAGCGGAGACTGATCATTTCCATGAGTATATTTTAATAAAAGTTTTGCTCTTACATACACCACGTCCTGGGATAGCATCCGTCCCGCTGCTTGGATGACAACGGCGGCAAAGAAGAGAGTGGCATATTATATCTATGTAAAGGAAAACATAAGCGTTATGGACGCTGCTGTGTGTAAACAACACACAATAAAAAAAAACGCCCCAACGCAGTTGTTGACATTGATAATGCTCTAAGATGGATGAGCTCGGTGTTGGAAACGGAAGGCACTTCCGCACACGTTGCGCCGTCACCGCACACATAGTTTTTCTCGTTCGGCGCATAAATCAAGAGCGTCGCATGACTCTTCTTCTTCTTCTTCTTCTTTCTTCTTCTTCTTCTTCTTCTTCTTCTTCTTCTTCTTCTGTCTTCTTCTTCTTCTTCTTCTTCTTCTTCTTCTTCTTCTTCTTCTTCTTCTTCTTCTTCTTCTTCTTCTTCTTCTTCTTCTTCTTCTTCTTCTTCTTTTCTTCTTCTTCTTCTTCTTCTTCTTCTTAAAAACGCCAAGAGCAGTACGTACATACACTCCACGGAGTTTCGCATGCACGCGCAAGCACCCCCCCCCCCCCCCATTTGTTCGGGATCACTGCTTCTCTGATTCGCTCAAGGTGCGGTCTTGCTGTATATGCCATCGGTTTGCGTTTATGCGCCGAGACACGCTTTATTTTCGTCCCCAGTGGCTGGCACGGTGAAAAGAAAGCACTCTTCAGGACTTTCCTCCAGAGCGATGGCGTAACGGAAGTGAAAGAGAAATAAGCTTCCGCCGCGTTTCGCGTGGTATGTGTGACAGCGCAGGAGTTGTGGAGTATCCTCCAGAGTAGCTGTCAGGATGCGGACGCGCCCTCAGCTCTTGTGCGTGGGTCGACGGGGATTCAAAAATGTGTGAACTAGGCGTCCACACGCTGACTAAATCAATAGAAAAAAGGAAGCAACAAAGGGGGGATAGCAGGGAGGTTACTCATACAGACATCCGGTTGGCTAATCTACACTGGGGGATTAGCGAAAGGGAGAAGAAAGGTGAGAAAGAGGGAAGAGAAGAAGAAAAGGGTAGAGGCTGACAGTAACCAATAATTTGCATATTCCTTCCTCTCTCCATAAACTGTAGCTATGAGCAGTAATATCTTACGCACTGTAAAAAAAATTCTGGAACCCTTTCCCTCATTTGGAAAAGGGGGCCGACCGAGGCCTTGCATCTGCGTGCCTGCCCTCATAGGTCGGCAAACTCACTCATTACTCGATGCACCAGGACTTACTTAGTCTCAGATCGCGCCGTGAATCTGAGTCTCAGAGAGTTTGGGAGAGTTATATTTCGGTGAGCTTGAGTCCTACTGAGTGCAGTTCAAGGAAATTTTCGTGAGTTTGAGTCTGCGTGAGGCCGGATTAAAACAATTTTAGCGAGTCCGAGTCCGAGTTTGCTATGAGTAAAATACATTTCATGACTTAGTCTGAGTGAGCACCACAACTTGTGCACACCGATGGCCGACTACTATTTGTTTTTGTTTTCTTGGCATTGCGCAATACTTTCACATAACTGTCTCCTTCTTCAATGCTGTGAACTGGAACTTCATCGACGTGCTTAGCATCGCAAGGCTTCAGATGCTACAGGTGACCAAGATAGCCAAGCGTTCGTTTGCAGGCTACAACAAAATGTGGCGAGGTAAAATGACAAGTGATCTCGATATACAATTCACAGCTAGATATAAGAAACAGCCTATTCAAGACAAGTCCTCGATCGGGAGACCATCAATTATTGGAAGGCGGTTCGTTGAAGTGCGCATTTTACAGGCGCACCTTCGAGGGCCTCTTTTTGTAAACTCGCTGGTACCGAGTTTTTTGTGTGTACCACAATCGATATCCGTGTCAAGTGAGGAGCTCTTCGCGAAACCCTGCTTTGTCTGTATAATAAAAATCGCAGCTTATCAAAGGAGTGAATGATGATGAGAGGGGGAAGTTTCTGTCCCTCCATCCGTCCGTCCACAACACGTAATGTTCAACTTTATATACGAAAAGTAGTAACGCCATCTAGTGATATTATTTCGAAGGATATACACATACAACGCCATCTATTGTGTAATTCGTAAAGTAGAGGTGGCTACATACAACAACAACTACTACTACTACTACTACTACTACTACTACCACCACTGCTGCTACTACTACTACTACTATACTACTGCTGTTACTACTACTACTACTACTACTGCTGCTACTACTACTACTACTACTTCTACTACTACTACTACTACTACTACTACTTCTACTACTACTACTACTACTACAGAGGAGGGAACGACCCACACCATAAGGAGCTTCGACCCTAGAAAATAGACTAATATCCGTCTGAATCTTACTTAAGAAAAGGCGTGAGGTTGGGACCGAGTACAATGCAACACGTACCATCACCTACGAGAGAAACGCCACATAAATCCCACATTACACGCGTGCAGCTGTCCCTGGCATGGCGAACAGCAAACTCTCATCCACTCGCGACCCTCAGACGTCCATTCCCCGCTTTTGGGGAACACATCTCGAACGAGACCTGGCTTGCTTACAAAGATTGGGAAATCCAGCTGGGTTTGCTCGAGGAAGCCTGGCGAGCCGCAAAGATGAGTGGAGCCGTGGACTGACGAACCATCTCACTCGATCAGAAACCTTTTAGGGAATAAAAAGTTAGTTTTTTAGTTCCAGTGCGTAGTGCTTCGCACTGGCTTCCACACGCTAATCCATTTGCTGGCTGACACGCGTTGAACGTAAGTTGATGAGCAACGTTCTGTTCACTATAGCTGCACGGAATTAAAGGCATGTAGCATAGGGGAACGAAAGCATGCATACCTTACCGCAGTTCATTAACACACTGTATATCACTCACCCATTCCCTCTCTTTGGTTCACTGCCTAACGTGCTGCTGAAACGAAGCTGTATGCAATAAAGTGGTGCACTGAAATCTACCGATGAATGTTCTCCTAATTAGAATAATCCAGGTACTGGCCCAAAAAGTGTACTTCCCAACCTTGGTTATGACTACTGAATTCAAGACTTCTCAACAAACAACATATATGGCAGCAGAACTGGCAGCCCTTCGTACTGCGTGAGAGTTCGACATTAACAATTTGACACACCAGTGGACTATTTTTTGTGACTTTTTTGTGAAGGCAATACTGCAGTCCCTTTTGTCAACGTTACGCCACGGACCGCACGGACCCATGGTGCTGAAGACTGCCAAGGGAATATGTCACCTAATTCAGAAAGAACATCAAAGCGCTTTTCAGTGGTTACGTAGTCACTGCGGAAGTATCCGCAATGAACGGGCCGATCAAACTGCCCACTCGGCCTACGCAAAAGAGAACAAACTACTCCGACGCTTTCCAGGTGTGACGCTCCACGGAAGTTTCGCTAGCTTGCTCGCCAATGTACTTCGATCATCACTATGGAATGGGCCACACTTCAAGCATACTCGAGAGCGCTCACGTGACCCAACATGAAGTCTGCAAGTTCCACCGGGGCTTCGCCCAGTAGACACAACCCTTTTGAGTATTGTATGGTTGGTTGTTGCCTTTACCAAAGCTTATGCGTTCAGCCATTGAGATGGCTGACACCGCAGCCAGTGTTCACTGTGGCAGTGAAGATGGACACATTTTTTGCGACTGCCCAAGTACTGTGCACAGTCACTACCCCTTTGCAAAGCGCTCAACAAGTTTGATGGCCGACCTCTGTAGCAGGAAAGAATTTTACGCCGTCGACAGTACACAATGTCGTGAAAGGCAGAAGGTCTTGCAAGCGCTACTATGCTTCTTGCGATCAGCCGGCCTTTCTGAACGACTGCAAGTTAAAATGCCTTTCGCGCACGTGCGTGCGTGCGTGTGCGTGTGTGTGTGTGTGCGTGCGTGCGTGCGTGCGTGTGTGCATGTGTGCGTGTGTGTGTGTGCGTGTGTGCGTGTGTGTATGTGCGTGTGTGCGTGTGTGTGTGCGTGCGTGCGTGCGTGTGTGTGCGTGCGTGCGTGCGTGCGTGTGTGCGTGTGTATGTGTGCATGCGTGCGTGTGTGCGTGTGTATGTGTGTGTGCGTGCGTGCGTGCGTGTGTGCGTGTGTGTGTGTGCGTGTGTGCGTGTGTGTGCGTGCGTGCGTGCGTGCGTGTGTGCGTGTGTGTGTGTGTGTGTGTGTGCGCGTGTGTGTGTGTGTGTGTGCGCGTGTGTGTGTGTGTGTGTGTGTTTCTTTCCCTCTCGATTTTTTTCTCTTTCTACACCCTCTTTCTTGACCCTATGTCCCCTGTTCAGTTCAGGGAAGCAAACCAGACATCAATATATGGTTAACCTCGTGGCCTTCCTCGCCATCTCTCTTTCTCTGTTTTTAATTTTTTCTGCTGATTAAATTACGCAGTGACTAAACCATTGTCTTAAACTTGGCATTTCGTAAGAATAACTGACACATCTACCCATTCCCCCTGCCTTTTTTTGCAGTCCTTATCACACACAGTAGAAGAGCGGAACTCCCAAGTTGATTATTAACCGAGGAAATTCTTACTTGATCAGTTATCATTAACTAATTGCAGTATGAAAAACCGAGGTGAAATCATAAAGGAAAACACGCATTATTTTGTCAGATTGTTGCCTGACTGGGCAACAAAAAGCAGATAACGCTATCTGGTAGCAAACGCCAGGAAACACTGGCCGGTGATTGTGTTTTGTGAGTACACCCTGCAGGTGTCACACCGACACACCTTTTTACAATTATTAACCATACGTTTTACATTTCGTCCAGACTGTAGCTTTACCCGGCATTTTTTTATGTCCTATTGTACTGCACCCTCTGATTTCCTTCGCTATCTCAGCTCAGAAAAACTTTTTTTGAAGACCCAAAAAACTGCTTTCTGAAACATTAATTCCTCCAAATTAACCATCAGTTTATCTATTCGTACTCCTTGCAATCACATGACTGCAACTCCTTCCCACAACTGCACGCTATATACTATCGGTTGCTTTCGAAGTCCCTGAATGGTATTACTGGAACTGAGTGTGACTCAGTATGGCAGCCAGTGCGCATTCGCTGTCAAGAACAGACAGGCATATTCTCTCGACGCTAACCCAAACCACATCGCGAAAGGGGAGGGGGGAGGGAGTTTTTCGGCTACCTCTCACCACCCCACGCCTTTCAACGTCGGAGTGAAATCTTAGTGGGGATGATTAATAAGCTCCGATTCTCGGGTGCCTCTGTTCTCCACTTCATAGCCCGAGTCACGTCCGCGTACGCACTTTCGGTAGTTCAAGTTTACTTGCAGTTCGCGAGGGACATGAGACCTGACAGGCGCAGCCATTCAAGACACGGCAAAGAAATCTACGCGCGTCGGAGCTTGGACAAAGAGCGGAAATGGGGGAGGGCAGAGGGGAACCTTTCAGACTCCTCCTGCGATGCGTGCCATGGTGCACTGTGCAGACGTCCTCGTGAGCCAGTAAACTGGGCGAACAACGCACGGTTAACTAGCTGCCACGAGCCATTGTGCAACACAAACGCCTTAGGCGTTGATTGACCAGAAAAGGCGGAGGGGAAGGGGGAAAGGGTTGTCGTGTATTACGCAGTGCAAACGACGCTGATACGTCGACACGATTATTAAAGGTTTTTTAGCAAGCTACGGAAGCACGTTACGGACAAGCAGTAATACGGAACCGGCTGACTAGAGCGCATACACACACATTGTACGCGCATACGGAAAAGAACCATGCAGCATTTCCGTAACGTATTTCCGTAGCTTGCTACATGCTTCTATTCTGTGCCTAAAAGCTTGGGTGCAATGACACAAAGAAACACGCATAGGTAGTTCGAACGTGACGTGACGGATGTGGCATCTTAACGAGCCAGTAGTCCACCGTGAAGGCTTTTATCGCGCAGATATAGCATAAGAGTCGTTAGGCAAGTTGCGGAAGCATGGTACGCATATACGGTACCATAAGACGGTACCGCTGCTCCTTTCCCGATCGTTGTGCTTTTGCCAGTGAAGGCATGCCCTAGCACCACTAAAGCTTTTTTTTAATTACTGCGGAATCGTCGTGCCTAATTATTGCCTGTGACGATCGAGGAACTTGTGATTGGGGGAACGTGCTGTCACTAGAACTGGGAGTGGCAACAGCACAACGAGAAAGGAGAAGCTCTACCATACCGCCTTGCCATATTTGCATACCGTATTTCTGTAACTATAGCTAAAAGACTGTTATTAGGTTGCAGTTAACCTGCTACAATGTTATAACGACGTAGTGCGGACTTTATTTTCGTCGTTCGCGATACTGAAAGAAAAAAGGAACGTGCGATGTACTAATAACGTCAATGTGAAATCGTCTACATTGTGTTCCTCCAAATGGTGCTCCAACATGGCCGCGTAAGTGACGCCATCACAAGCTCAGATGATTCTGTTTCTTCGTGTTTTTAACTCAGCGGCTGCACTGAATGCATTGTGAAATGAGTGCACTAATTCTTGCTCTCACTGTGCTTTACCCTCCTCATATTCCCCTCCCGATATGTAATTAGTAAATTGTATGCAGCCTAGTGAACCTACAGAATGGACGTTGCCAGGGGGGGGGGGTATAAAAAAAGCACTTCTCTCCTCAAGCCTCACCAGCAGTTGCCCTCACCCAAGCTACACCATTGACCCCCCCCCCCTTACTACGATGCAACATTAGTTTGCACCCCCTCCGCCCCACCCCAATAGGAAATCTTGCCGACAATCATAATCCCCACACCTAGGAAATGATGCTGCTTGATCTAATGCATATATAATATAAAAAAATCATTTCCTTAAATAAGTGCAATGCCTTGCTCTCTTGTACGTATATACTTTTGTAGGCACGTTAGGATCGCTTGCCTTCCTTTTATTCCTTTTCTTTCTCCCTTTCCCCTGGTGCTTTCAGTGAAAATGAACATCTGCTCACCCAAGTGAGTCTATGCATCACAAGACGGCCCGGTTCAGCATCACAGTGGAGGGAGCAGGAGAATAAAGCTATTCGGTTCCTCATGCCCTAACCTATAGGTGAGGGCGTGAGACGTTCCGAATGCGTGAGCCACATTCTTCTTCGACACTTTCTTCTTGTTGCTTTTCAGTCCATTGTATTCAACTTTCACTGCGACTTCAATAAGGTTTGTCTTTGGCGCTCACGCACAATAGCGACACAGAGAGATAGTGAAAGCCACAGATGACGATTGAGCGAATGTTCAGACGCCACGTTACCGGATGACCCATCGATCCTAGAGACCATACAACGCGTACTTCGAGAGCGATGAACTGCAAACAAGACCCGGGCCGACCAGTGACTGCTGCTTGATTTGAGGACCCACGGCCCCCGCAGAGCGACAAAGACGCGACGGCGACGACGGGCCGAGACTCTGAACTCCGGGTTCCCCTAATTTAATTCATCGCCCCAAGAGATACGACCTGGGAGTAAGGCGAGCGTGCGGCCCCGAGAAGCTCTGGCTTGCTCCCCGAAAAGGACCGCAGTCCACTACCGGAAACGACCAACCAAAAAAAAGAAGCTCATAACCCAACGGACAAGCAAACGGAAATCGACGTATAGACTGAACGTCGGGTCTTCTTTGAAATCGACCTGGAGGAGTCTTCGTTCAACGCTACACCACTCGTGGTTGCGTGCAGCCCTTACGGAACCACTCGGTTACGGAAGCGAAACTTCCATATCTCCATTTTATATATACGTAGTGAAGCTCTGTAGAAACTAAGCAAACAGTTCGATTTTTCATGATTTGCTGCTTTTTGTTGTTAAAAATGTCGCAGCGAGCAGAGGGCCAACCTACCAAAATTGAGGCACCACAATAGAAGGAATGAAGCCTTTATTGCGGCAGCCCGAGCGCTTGCTTACCGGGTTTCCCGTTTGACTCCTGATGACCTGGAACCACGGGGCGGTATTCTTTTCTTTTTACTTTCTAAGGCATTACAACTTATAAGTATAGCCCTAGCGGGCACCCAGCTCCAGCTAAGCGTCTAGGGAAAGCGAACGAACGCGTCCTGCTTCGCGTATACACTAACACAATGCTGTGCAAGGCAGTAATGAAACATCTATAGACCACTGGCAGCTGCCAAGACGGTAGTGATGTGGCTGACACATACCACACAGTGTGGACCCATCAGAAAAACTGAGCTGTCATTACCCATCCGAAACCCGCCAATTATTATTAATGCTTAAAAAAGGAAGGAACAGGAAGGAAAGAAAACTCAAGGTTCTTAACCAATCTAGGAGGACTGGTATGCTACCCTACACAGGGGCAAGGGAGTTTTAAAGATGGGGAAAGAGAGGAGAGCACGCGCACCATCATAACAATACAGTAAGTTTGTAATCAGCGGTGCAAGTCTGCTGCCTTCAGGAATTGGAGCACCCCTTTCGTCGCGTTCACCCGCGATGATCTCTCAGGTGAAAATTCCAAAATGGTTTCTGCCGTCTGATTTATGCGAGCTAGAGCGGCTGAGAGATGGTGTCTGCGCACTGCAGCGAGGACAGTAGCTACAATTTGCTAACAGTAGTAGTAGTAGTAGTAGTAGTAGTAGTAGTAGTAGCAGTAGTAGTAGTACCAGCAGCAGTAGTAGTTGTAGTAGTAGTAATAGTAAAAGTAGTGGTAAAGTAGCAGCAGTAGCAGTAGTAGTAGTAGTAGCAGCAGCAGCGGCAGCAGTAGTAGTAGTAGTAGTAGTACGCTCTTAAAAAAGTTAGTTAAAAGGTAGCAACTGCAAGCAAGTAGGTAGTAACTGCAGCGGTTGCTACCTTTCTTCGACCATTACTACCCTTTTGCTACCTGTTTGCTACCTTCGTTAGTAAACACTTACTAGCTACAACCATTACTAACGTTTTGCGACCTCTTTACTAGCTACGTTAGTAAACAATTAGTAACTGAAACGAGAGAGCTAGCAACTGCAGCCGTTACAACTTTTCATGCCCCGTTACTACATCATCGCTACCCGGCTTTTGACGATATAATCCAAAATAGTGGTTGAATGCTATTCTGATAATTTATGAGAGGAATCGCCTCGACGTATTATCATTAAACTGAAAAATGACGCAGAAGGTATTTATAGATTAAGAAAATGTATTTTGTTTCAAATTATGCAACCGAGATATGTAAACGTCATTCTAATATTGTCGAAACGGACAAGTACAAGTTAACGAACCATAAGCAAGTGCTACACACGTCGTAATAGACAATTACAACAAACTTAGTAAATACAGCAGATATTAACAAGACCGGCAGATCAAAATAACCTGACAGTCACATGTAGCCTCGAGGACAGTCACAGTTAATCCACTGGGGCGTGTCTCCAAATATTATCATTGCTTTGGCGCGTCGAACCGCCAAAACGATTATTACCTTTTAAACGCTGATATATTAGTCCTGTGAAGCATTCAAATGCAATGAGAATGAATTCGGTACTTTTTCTGGCCACTGTAAATACTGCCCTTTTGTGGCCCTTTTATAATGAATAAATATAACATATAATTTTCTATAAGTGAGGCTTATTAAAAGTCTTGTGCTATGTCGCCAAACAAACGTAACCAGGTAGTATATTATAGTGCTAACAAATTATATTTGTCAAACTTCATCCTAAAACGGAAGTGCTCCCCTGTGCCAGATATGCCCCTGCGAAGTAGGGGCTATATATACCCCACGTTTACTTCTTTTTCCAAGTATACGTAAAAATAGTGTACTTGTTTGGTCTATGCATTCTTCGCATTCATGGCACACCCCTCTTCTTACCCGAATTTGTGAGGTTATAAGACATTGATTAGCCAACATAAGCAGTAGAGAAATAACATGCCAAAATGAAAGAACTGGGTAGTATCGGTTACTACATTTTTTCTTGAAACCTTCACAGTTACTACCCATAGGTGGTAAGAGCTAGGGCAGTAGCAGTTACTAACTCCTGGTAGTAACAGCAGAGGCAGTAACTATTAGCGCAGTTGCCGTTACTAACAGCACTTACTGCCAGGGTTGTAATATATGTGACAAACCATTACTACCCCAAAAAGTAGCAAGTACTACCACCTTTTTTCTAAGTGTGTAGTAGCAGTAGTAGCAGTATCAGCAGCAGTAGTAGCAGTAGTAGTAGTAGTAGTAGTAGTAGCAGTAGTATCAGCAGCAGCAGCAGAAGTAGTAGTAGTAGTAGTAGTAGTAGTAGTAGTAGTCAAGCAGGTCACATGACCATCAGGGGAGCATGAATAAAGAAATAAACAAAATGAAATGATCTCAATGATGCCCCAAATTACGCCGACGATGACTTTTCATAGCGAAAGTCGTCTTCGTTATCACCATCCTTATTACAGGTTTGCTCTGCCACCATTCTCATGGCGAAGAAGTGGCTGAGCTTTTTTGTTGTTCTTGCTGTAATGCCCTTTACATAGGATGTATCGGGTTTGACTGTTGGTATTTCGTCGAATAAACCTACACTTATCAGGACTTAACCGTAATGCAGGAAACTGAGGCACCCCGCCGAGACACATAAGGCAGAAAAGGAGGCAGCGTTTTCATTCTGTGCTCTCTTTCTCACTTAGTATTATCTTTACACGAAACCAACTTTGCGGGGGACCGCAGCGTCCAGCCGCAAATCGGATTATACGAGAACAGCATCCGAAGGGGGCAAGCATTACCGGACGCTGACCTGTCCGGCACAAGAGAGAAAGACGTTCCGGCACTCGTGGTCCCCCCGGCCTGCAAGCACCGGAACGAGACCACACGCCAAATGATCGACACGCATCTCCAACACTCCCGACTCCGCTGACCACTCTTAACTCACCCCTCCCCTCTTGGTCACAAGAAACCATGGCTTTTAGTCTCGACGACACCACGAAGAATGCGGTAAAAAGATAAGAAGTTTTGCGATGTGGTCGCGGCTCATCAAATTACCTCTCCATATCCCCTTCTCGCTCTCTCTTGTGAAACTCCCCAAGTGCAAGAATACTCATGTGTACACATGCGAACGTAAACAAAAACTGTGGACCTCCCAGGCGCAAAGACGGTCAGCATAGAAGAGTGCGGCCCCAATGAAGACAGATGAACGGAGTTATTCGTCTCCTTCGGGAGTTATTCTTCCCTTAGCTGACAGAAAGAGGACGGCAGAGTGGTGATGGAGCACCCTCCGCGAAACGAAAAAAAGAAGAACGCGTCGGAAAGGACGCATTAGAGCTTAGCAGAAACGACTGTTTTATTCATTCGGAATGAGGCACCGCCATCGTAAAAGACACTGTCTCCAGCGTGTGGCGCTTCGCACGGGTGTGTGAGAGAGGCCCGTTCAGCGCAAATCCCTGAAAGTGCAGTGGATGTGTTCAAGGCACTACTTATTGCCGTGTTTAGCAGATATGTCGTTGAGATACGAACGTGTAGGTAAACGAGCCCTAAACCAGCGTTTCTTTCTGGTGTCTTGTCTTACGTTTGGTTGTCTTCCAACATTCCGCACTAGACGACTACAAGGATCTCACGTGGATCCTTATGTGTGTGTATAGCTACACAAATGAACAAATGTGATTTTCTCTGTGAAGTCCCATAGTCGAGTTCAAAGTACTCGAAATCGTTATCCACTTTTTTCTAAATACACTGTATGGCGAAAGCGATCTTTTGCTTCTCACTGTTCTTTTTCTTCTCAGTTGATTTTATACGCCAGACAAGGGGAATGTCGGTATTGGTGGTCTTACATAACCACAGCCGGAACTCACTTTTATTCATTTATATATTCATTAACTAACCACTTTCATTCATTATTTCTTTCAGTGGCTCAATTTTTCACGGGGAAACAAAACAACGCTGACAAACGGCACTACACAAAAACAAAGTGCAATAATATTGCAGCCCTTTTTGTTTTTCAGTGACCACTAATTCACTCACACACGTTATTATTCATTCATTCATTCATTCATTCATTCATTCATTCGCTCACTCACTCACTCATTCGATCATTCACAACATGAAGTATTTCTTTATTTACTCATGAATAGATGGAAACAACTTGATCGCTTAATTTACTATTTTGTTTTTGTTCTTCTGCACTTTATAATGCTGCAAGAAGCTCCTATAAGAGGGTAGGCCCACCACGGAGGTCCAGACCACACGCTGCTACTCGTGTGGTGCGTCGGAGACATTTCGCCTGGCGCAGCAGTTCATTGAGTGTATCTGTGCATTTCAATAGTCAGCACCGGTGTTTCCTCTCTGCTGTGGAGTGACATACGCATTAGTCAAAATGCATTAACGAATGAGTGGTTTACAGAGGCTAACAGATGATAGCATCCTGCAGACCCGCCATAGATGATGCTGTGGCTTTCAGACAGTCGTTGACGATTTTAAGGGAGCTCGTTCAATCCGCCACTGTGACAGCCACCAGGCATTTCTTTAATTTCTTTCCCTCTTTGCAGAATTTCAAAAAAAAAACGTGAAACTTACAAGAGTGCCGTGGAGCTAAAGTCTACTACGCTGCCCCCCCAAACACCCCTTTTCCAGAAAAAGAAATAATAAGAAAAAAACCGTAACCATTCTATTCAAGCACCATAGTTGCTTGGCTGAACCAAACTTCTCGGAATTCCGACTATCTGAGAGCCGAGTGAGATACAGAAGCCAGATAGCAAAGAGCAAAATATGCGCACAGTCTAATCAAACTATTCGTTGAAGCAGCATATAGCCCTTCCGCGTCGACAAGCCCCAGCAATCCAATGCTGCGGCTACGCATTCATTCGGGATACGAGTCGCACCTCCCCATCTGCCCGCCTTTCCATTCCCCTCGACATTCCCGGCTCGGGTTTCCCCGAAAGTACCCTCTGGTCGGCGCATTCCTTCGCTCCTCAGGGACCGTGGCTGGCACAGGAACAAGCCATGTAAACACACACACACACACACACACACACACACACACACACACACACACACACACACACACACACACACACACACACACACACACACACACACGCACGCACGCCCGCACGCACGCACACGCACACGCACGCACGCACACACACACACACACACACACACACACACACACACACACACACACACACACACACACACACACAAATAGCAGCAAGAAGAGGATGTCGCGATACGCTGGCACGTGCAAGTGTGCCCCTGGAGGCGTACAAAAGGAGTTATTTCTGGTAATTACGCCTTTGCCAAATTGCAACCCCCTACAAAACAGCGAGGTTGTACGTACCTGTCTCTTCACGGTTGTCGTGGTTCTTTGATAACACGCGTCGCACTACTGCAAAGTGCTGTTGTGTCAGCGGCAGATACTTGAGGGTGCTCACGACCGCGTACTCGAAGTCATTCGGGTACGACGCTACGTCGCCGCAGGTGGCGCCATGAGCTTATTGTGTCGCGATGGGGAAAGGAAGCAACATGGCGGTCAATACTCGAACACCCCAGCAGCCTGAACGCAGATAGCTCGCCGTATGATGGGAGGTATATAATAACCATTTCGTTTATCTCTCAAAGCTAGTCGCGTACGGAGTTGCAGCAAAGCGGGGTTTTATAGCCTACTGATGACGTTACGTCCAGCACAGAAATTTCACCAGGATACGGTGTCTTCAAACAGAGTCTCGATTTGTAAGCCCTCCCTATGGATACTGTGTGGCCTAAAAGAAGAATTATCACTCGTGGAATGGCTCTGTGGCGTTTTTCGCAACACTTCACCACATTCAGCGGTGATTCAGTAGATGACAGTGAAGTTGAGAGCTCCAGAACTGACGCCCCTGTAATCTCTACCAGGCTGAAGATTTCTTCATTGAAAACTGAAGTATTGTGATGGTTGATGGCCGCATTGCTTTTTGTATCGTATTTCAAAATCGCTGACAAATACGGACGTCAGGTTAATTGACCAATGAAACTAGGCTCATTTTGTTTACTTTACAGAGTTGCAAATCAGTTATAGTGAGCCTGAAATGGCTACCTTTTGTTGCCTTTTTCATTACTGGACTTGATAAAGTAGGTGATCTAATTTTTTTAGTGCTAAGAACTTTTTTTAGCGAGTGTGACGGTGAAGAAATCCGGGTAGATGCCGTAGCCGGCTTTTGACATTTTTAATATGTACTATGATGCACTATTATGTATACGGACATGAGCATTTCATAATGTATATTATCTCTGCTGCCCTCCCCTCTCAATTAAAAAAGACACTCAGCGTATTTTGGCATTATAAGCTTCTACAGATGTCCGTAATAAATGTGTCAGTGCTGTTGATCAGAGAGCGGGAAATTGTGTGGCAATAATTAGGAGTCGTGTGTGCTATATGTAGCTTGTACACAATTTTCTGCTCCTCTCCAATACTTCCCCCTCCCATTTATTCTCTTTTCTTTCTCAAAGATTAAGTAGAAGAAAAACAAACCAGTTTGAAATATATGCTGCGATGAAAATGAAGCACTGACGAACTGCTGCAACCGGCCTGCTTTTGGTCTCAGTCATTTCGGAGGTAATGTCGCAAAGGACACAGCTCCCGCAAGACAACGTCCGAGACCCTCGGCCATCATAATTTTCAGAAAGTAACGGGGAAATAATCCTTCGCTATAAACATCGGCGGGGAGGGGCCCGATATAGTATATATGTGTAGGGCACATTTCACGCCCGATAATGGGGGGTTGGGGTATTGGCCGCCTTCTCCCACGTTGCCTTCTAAGCGCTCGCTTACGGTCTAATTCGTGTGTCGAAGTCAACACCAAAAGAAATGTTACTATTCACATTTCTCACAAAACTGGGGTCTTTTTACAGTAAATGTTGTGTTAAATGATTTCAAATCCATGCAGCGACATCAGTCGCTTTTTTTTCTTCTTTGTGCTCTGCTAATTACGGTTCGTGGGTTCTAGCAACCTTCCCTCCTAAACTTTCTCGACAGTCCCAGTAAGGTCTCTCTTGTGTCGCGCAATGGGCGAAACGGTTGGGAAGCCACATTTCCAAGCGCCTACAGCCGCAGTCGCTTGAAAACGTGGTGTGGCTGGGAAGTCCACATAATGGCATCGAAATTTCCCGATCCGCATGCCCACTGAGTGTAATAGCACATCAGTATACATCTTTGATCTTCACTCGCACCACACGCGCCTTCAATGAATTTCACACTTTCCAGCATGCCATCGCTCTGTATCCTATAGCTATACGCTATATTGTCTGGGTACAAGTGGTGGGTACAACGTCTCACAATCCACCCGATACCCAGCACCTCCACTAGTCTTGTCACGTTTCTCTCGACAAAGTTGATGTAATGCGCACGTTGAGCCGACTAGCCAAACAGCAGCTTAGATAGATCATCTTTGTCCTCTTTCACTTATGGATCTCATCCAAGCAGACCATGTGGCAATATATTACTGCACGCGTAATATTAGTAATCACAGATGAAACAGTAGGTGCAAATCCTTCTCCAGGCAGACGCATGAAAGAAGCAAACCATGCACAATATACAAGAGAAGTGGGGGGCAACCTCGGGTCATTATAGAGCAGCCAATGGAGGAAGGAAGCGAAATGGCGAGAGGATAAGATGGAAAATGGCAGGGCATCGCAGGGTAGAGGGGTGGTGGGGTGACGGGAGTAAATAGTATTTTGTTGGATTTTGTTGCCCACTGCATCACACGCTTCTTTTTCTAGGCACCATGCTATTCTCTCATCGTTCCCGGTCTACCCCAGCGCATCTGTGTGTTTCTTTTATGCCATTCACCGAATTTTCGTTTTCTTTTTACTTCTACTATGGTTCGGATCCCATGTCTGAGGAGGCGGCCACGGCTTATACCAGGAAGCGGCCCCTAACAAGCTCAAACACTGGCTCTGTCAGGTAATCATCGGCACTCCTTTTTTCGTTTTTACTACTATTACTTTGCACACGCAGTTATTTCTATGCTGGCCGAACGGTCTCGCCTCCAAATCCTTGTTTCGACTGGGCCCCCCAAGCTCGCGGATTTGGGAGCAGCGCCCTGGAATAGACAGCACCGGACAAACTTCCCTCGTTAGCACTTCCACTCAAATGCACACAGAAGGTACACATGCGCACGAGGCACAGAATACAGAAAAGAGAGACAATTGCGCAAACGTACATAAAAAACACCTATACACATGCGTACACAAAAGACAGTGAAGTGAATGGAACAGAAACAACCAACTAAGGTACAAAGCACCCGCTGAGGTTGGAGTCAAGCTTGCTGGGCGTTATGGTCTTGGCGCGGCCGCATCAGGAACGTTTATACGACCATCCTGGCATCGCTGCAATTCACAATTCGGGGATCCGCGAGCTCTCTCTCTGCTACTCGTAAATTCCGGTAATCTGTCTATCTCAAAATAGCGTACGGAGCCCTGCAAGTTCCGAGGCGTGCTGTGCCTGGAGGAAACAACCTATACAAGACCACAAGACCACCCATGCAAGAAACGCCGAAATCCCGAGGGACCGACAGCGGTATACCTTCCGCAGTTGCTCAAACCGTTTGCACGTGCGAGGTGAATAGGAAACCTTTTCTTTATTTGTGTATTTATTTATTTAATATTATCTCACAGGCCATGGAAGAGGCATATAAGGTGAGGGGGGCATACAGTGCAATAAAATTCCTTAAATACGCGTATTAGCAGAAATTCGCGACACAACAGAAAATCTTGCACAGGAGTAAGTACAGATTGAAGTTACAGTACATATTATAAAAAGCTATCGCTCAGGCCGACCTCTCTGCCTTTCTGTAAATAAACTTACCCCCCCCCCTATATATATATATATATATATATATATATATATATATATATATATATATATATATATATATATATATATATATATATATATATATCCGCAAAGCTGTTTATCGCAGCCTCCTCTGCCTTTTTCTGAATCTTTTTCTTTTCATTTTTTCTAAGCACTAGTTTTCTGTCTTCTCTTTGTCCATCGCTAAACCTTCGCTCCCAGTTTACGTTGCTCATTTCGCTGGAAGTTCAGTCTTGAATGCATGAAGACCACGCCAATATCTCACCGTCCGCACTAACGGACGTATATAAGATCCTGGCTTGTACGACAACTCCCGGTTTCGACCACACTAAGATCGGTGGCCCAAGATTCTTCCACCCAAATGAGCCGACAAAATCTCGGGATTGGAAATTGAAAAGGTGGATCTATCATTCTCTTCGCCCACTGTTCTTCTATAGCGGACTAGCGGGGAAAAGCTTTAGCCTTGTCTTGGATTCCTCGTAATTGTTGCGGGAGGGAGTTTTTATCAGGCCCTCGCCAGACTCTACACCCCGTAATAGGGCAGAACGAAGCTCACGGATAGGACGGCAGGCTTCGATAGAAAGCAGCTTTCAATAGTAGGCTTCGATTCGACTTCCCGGATTTGATCTTCGGAGCTCGCCCCTTGTATACTCAGGTGAGCGAAAACAATCATAGGAGTCCCAGCTTGGATTTTGTTGAAGTTCGGTACTTAATAGCTTGTCCATGCTTAGCGTGATCGAGGAAGGAGGAAGCAACAAGAGGGAGAAGGCAGGGAGGTTAACCAGAAAGACATCCGATTGGCTACCCTACACTGGGGGATTAGGAAAGGGGTCAGGAAAGACGAGAAAGAGGGAAGAGAGGGAAAAGAAAAAAAAAGGGTGGGGGAGAGACTGACAATAATTTTACTGCAGCGTGTAGAACTCTACCGCATGTCAGAGGCGTTCACACAAGCGTGATCGAGAGAATAGCGTAAGAAACGAGCCAAGCAGCCAATCACTGACCGTAAAAAGGGAGTAATCAGGCTTTCTATTTATTTCGTTCTTAATAAAAACGATAATGCTAAGAAAAAAGAAAAAAAAAACAAGAGTACGTGTTACTCCTTCCGGCGAATCCTGACTGGCGACATATATGAATCGCTTTAACGAGACACATTAACTCCCATTCCTGTCCCAAAACTCTCCAAAGATAATATGTTGATCTCCGAAGAGAGTACTGTGATTTTCAAAGGGAGTAAAATGATCTCCAAAGCTAGTATAATGATTGATTGATTTGTGCAGTTTAACGTCACAAAACCACCATATGAATATGAAAGACGCTGTAGTGGAGGGATCCGGAAATTTCGACCACCTGGGGTTCTTTAACCTGCACCCAAATTTCAGCACACGGGCCTAGAACATTTCCGCATCTATCCGAAATGCAGTCGGCGCAGCCTGGATTCAATCCCGCGACCTGCGGGTTAGCAGCCATGTAACTTAGCCACTAGACCACTGCGGTGGAGTGAGCATATAATTATTTCCGGGGGAATATAATGATCTACACCGGCACGCGACTTCACTCTGCCGCGTGATTGTTGATGTGTGGGATATAGCCTCCCAAAACCACGATGTGATTATAAGAGACGCTGTAGTGCAGCGCTGAAAATCCTGGAGCTTTCCACTAACACGTGCTTCATAATCAGATCCTTCAACTTATTAATCCAGCAATTAAGAGCAACATTCCACGGAAAAGAAAGCAAGGAAAGGAGCAAAGAAAAGAGTAACAGCAGGCTTCTGTGAAAAACGATCAAAAAAATAGAAAAGCGGTAACCAGGATTCTTGACTGTAACAAAAGAGATAACACCTTACCAACACACACAAAAAATAATTTTACGAAGACAGTTTCTTTCTGGTTTCAAGGGAGATGCCTCAAGAAGACGTCGGCGTCATCGTGACATTCATTTACTGTGGGAATTTCGACCACACGTATCACATTCCTCTTGACTTTCTTTGATCTATAGAAGGAGTTTCAGACATGCAGCCCTGTCAGCCTCGTCTTCGTCCCCTGCCCGTTCCTTTTTAAAGTGTGCTGATGAGCTACAAGTACGTTACTGCCCTAAAGCACTTTTCAGGCGAGGTACCCCATGTGGTCACCACAAATTCAAATGTAAGCGTTCAATAAAAACTCTGTATCTCTAAACCGGCGTCCAGACTGCCGTTATTCTGAATATCAGTATTGATATGTTTCTCAAAAGCTGACTTCAGACCAACGTGTATACTATTATCTTCAGTGTGGTTCTTTTTACGTAAGCGCACGCATAGAAGGCATCATGTTGCTAATAGACTTTCTTAATGAGCTCTCAATTATTATCTTACACAGTCTATGCGTATTTCTGCGATCATTTTTTTTTGTCTTCAACGAATACTTCCTCGCCAGTTTCGAAAAGTCAAGAGCTTTTGAAAAGTGGGTAGTAGTCGGCCGTGCTTTCCAAGTGCCGATAAAGCATCCATAAAATTGTATGCGGGCAACTCATAGGAAACACGTCATTGTTCTTTACTGTTTCTCCTTTTTTTTTTGCCTTCACCACAACTTTTGTTTTTTTCACGTCTCCGGCATTATTGACGTTTAAGCTGCAGAATATAATGATGTACCTACTTTGCTCGTCCGTGTCGGAAGCTGTGAGATATTTTGTTCATCTCTTTAATTTCATTTTTTGAGTACCAATAACCTGACGCCCCATCAACTTGCCTTTGATGCAAAGCGAAGTTCTGCGAAACGTGTGCGACCGCTGAAAATTTTCTCGCGCATTTTTTTGCTGGTTGCTTGGTTCGTAGTCCCTATAGTGAAACTGTGCAACCCGCCGCTGAGGATGATGGCAAGAAAGAAGTAGAAATCTGAATGAGCATTGAATAAAATAAAGAAAAAACGAAAGGAAGAAGTTTGAAACGAAAGGTCAAGAATAAAATTAGAAGAAAGAAATTAGAAGAAAGAAATTCGCTTTTCGACTGTGAGGCTCGACTGTGAATAAGCTGCCCGGGCTCAGGATTGGGCGGCAGTATCCTTATTGTTCTTTGAGAGTTCTTTATTTTCCGGTAACTGTATTGGTCTTTCTCAGCTGAAGCGAGTCATTCCATTTTGATGTCATTTTCTTCCCCCGGCCAAGGGCACTCCCCTTGGTTAGCTTCCACTCCCGCCAAGGATTGGCCGATAGACTATTTGTTACGCAGTGGAGCGAGAAGTGTCCCTGTGGCACTGGTACCTACAGATGGGGGCAGTATTCCGATGAAGAACCCAAAGGCGATTCAAGTGGAGCTTCGAAAAGCCACTTCGCATCCCCAGGAGATCACTGAGGTCCGCCAGTTTGGTCGCGGAGGCATCCTGTGCTGTTCCGCAGATCAGGAATGTATTCGTGAGCTCCTGCAATGTTCCGAATTCGCAGCGCATCCGGTAAGCCCATTTATTCCGGCACACCTCGCATACTCGAAAGGATTAGTCCGCGGTGTAGACACAAGCCTGACACCTGCAGATGTGCTCGATTTGTTTTCGGTGGCGGGTGTAATTTCAGTGTACAGGTGCACCCGTACAATTGACAACATAAAATCACCAACGGAATCGGTGATAGTGACCTTTTTAGGAACAGTCCGACCTTCCGAAATTAAGGCATGGCCACTGATCTATAAGGTAGAGCCACTTTCCCCCAAACCCCTGCAGTGTTTGAAATGTTGGCGATATGGACATAGCGTCAGAGGGTGCCGATCAGTTCTTAGATGCCGTCTGTGTGGTGAAAATCATGACAGCCGCGAGTGCAGCTCTGAGAAAGAGAGGTGCTGCTTATGTAATGGGGCGCACCCTGCAGACTCCGCAGACTGTGCAGCAAAAGAAAGGGAGCTTGCCATATTGGATATTGTAGAACGCAAGAGGTGCTCTCGGAGAGAAGCCGTTGCAGAAATGCAGGAGAGATCCAAAGGATATGCCAGTGTTGCAGCACGTAATACCACCGCCATGGATGCATCTCTCGCAACATCTATCGCAGAGGCCGTAGAGAAGGCTATGGAAAAGGCAATGGAACGCCTCGCAAACAACCTTTTTGAAAGCTTGGCACAATTGGTTTCCAATCAACTATCTCAAATTCTAGGTGTAGCATCTACGAACGATTGGGCTCCTCAGACATCATTAGTATCGCAGCGTACGGAAATAGAAAGTGCGACAACACGTCAGCGAGCGGTTTCTCCTGAGGCAGGGACTTCTAAAACAACGGAAGACGGTGATCTTACGGATGATTCAGAAGCATGTGCAGATATGGATATGGACTCTAATAAGGCTCTGAAGCGAACCCGATCTCCCCAATCAAAAAACTCTTCGCATAATTCGAAATCTAAAAAGTATCTATCCAAAAAAGAATTCATTGAGAACATGTCTAAGAAAGACTTTTTGCGAAAAGACATTTTGGACCAAGCAGTTTCTGCGACGGTTCTGTCGTCAAAATAGGTTCACTAACCATATTACAGTGGAATTGCAGATCTATATTTTCCGCAGCCACAGACCTATCATACATTTCTTCACAGCTTTCCCCGGATATTATATCACTGCAAGAAACCTGGCTTTCAACCAGCCAGAAGTTTCACCTAAAAAATTATCGGCTATTTCGATTGGACCGACCTAGCAGAGGTGGTGGGCTTGCTGTCTTGATAGCAACTAAGTTTAGTCACAAAGCTACGATCTCTTATCGTTGTGTGACTCCAGATTGTGAAATTTTGATAGTAGACATAACATTACCAGACGCTTCTCCCTTGTCGTTTGTAAATGCGTATTTCCCAGCCGGGGTGCAAGACACACGAAGTCTAGACGATATGTTCTCTGCCTGCAGAAAGGATATATTAATAACTGGAGACTTCAATTCACATCATGTGGCCTGGGGTTTTAAAACAGATTTAAGCGGAAAACGATTGTGGGAATGGGCTATTGACAAGAATTTATCTTGTTTAAATTCGCAATCTGCTACTTTTGTCCGAGGTCTCTCTAAATCTGTAATTGACTTGACATTTTCAAGCTCATCTCTAAATATATGTTCGTGGCCAACTTTAGACTGTGCTACTAACAGTGACCACTTGCCTATTACTTTTGTACTGAACTTTCCAAGAATACATGTCGCCGAAAAGGCCCGCTCATTCCTCAACTATAGAAAATTAGAAAAAGATTTGAGGGCTACTTTTGATCGCCGCAAGGACATACAAGGTGACATTAGGGCTATGAGTCTGTGTGCAGTGTTAAAAAGATCAGTAAAAGACGCAACGTTTAAATTAGACTCGGCCACAAGAGGTTCTTTTAGTCCATGGTGGACTGAAGAGTGCACGAGGAGCTATAGAAAACGGAAAGCTGCATGGAAACAACTGCTGGTCAACCAATGTCCAAAAAATTGGTGTGATTATAAATTCGCAGCAGCAGACTTCAAACGCACAGTAAGTACAGCAAAAGAAGGTTATAATATGAAACGACATGAGTATCTTTCTAGGGCTAAAAACAAAAAAGCGCTCTTCAGATTTTTAAGATCTCAAAAGATGTTACCACCCGCTGAAAATATTGACTCTTCTGTTCTTTCCCCCCGTGAACTCTCTGATTTAGTAGAAAATATTGCGAAAGGGCTCCAAGATAGATTTCTGTCAACTCTAACACTGCACACTGTGAACTCAATGGCAGGCGAGGATTTCGAGGAGGTTACTTTAGATGAGCTGGCAGAGATAATAAGGCACTTATCTCCTTCGGCACCTGGACCAGACGGGGTAACAAATTCAATGATAAAAGTAATATTCGAGATTTGTCCAACTGAAGTACTTAATCTGGTGAATTTTTCTTTGACAAAAGCTTGGATACCTGCGGAATGGAAGCTGTCTAAAGTGATTCCACTTCTTAAAAAGCAGGAAAAAGGATTCGCCTTGGACAATGTAAGGCCGATATCAATCACGTCAAATCTGGTTAAGCTAATTGAAAGAGTTTTGAATGCCCGGGTAATGAAATATATTAATAATAATGCAATATTAAACCCCAGTCAAATTGGTTTTAGATCCGGTTGCTCAATATGGTGTGCGCATGTTGATTTAGAGAGCCGAATACAACTGGCTCGGCGTCGGCGCCAATACTGTGCATTAGTTACTTTAGATTTGGCTAAAGCGTACGATAGGGTTGAGCATTCAATTTTATTAAAACAGATGGAATATCACCACTTTCCCAACTACATCACTGCGTGGGTGTCGGAGTTTTTAAGAGGGAGAGAATATTACTGCTTTAAAGATGGGTACTCATCGAGTAGATATAACCAGACACGTGGCGTACCACAGGGGGCTGTCCTGTCGCCAGTTTTATTTAACATTTTCTTAAGCTCCATTCCATCAACTAAGGATATTCAGTTATATGTGTACGCGGACGATATTGCTTTCTTCGCAAGTAATACCGACCTTCAATCATTATACCAGAGTCTACAAAATTATCTCAATATGATAGAAAGATGGCTTAAAAATATTCATATGACCCTGAATGTAAAGAAAAGTGTGCTCCTTGCATTCTCTTTTCTGCAGCCTATCAACATCTCGTTAATGTACAGTAATGAGCTCATTCCGCAGGCGAATTCCCTTAAATATTTGGGCATCATATATAATGACACATTAAATTGGAGAAGTCACATTGATGATGTGTACTCCAAGGCAACACGGGCCATGGGGTGGCTACGGAAGCTTGCAAACCGTAAAGTGTGTTTAAGAAGAGATGTGCTAATAATGATATATAAACTTTATGTGCGGCCCATCATGGAATTCGGTTGTGTATTATTTTCTGGCAGCGCAGCCGATAAAATGAGACCCCTAATACTGCTGGAAAGAGAAGCGTTGCGTTTGTGTCTGGGTCTACCAAAGTTTGTTGCAAATAACGTGTTGTATATGGAAGCTCGCCTACCTTCTCTGCTAAATAGGTTTAAAATTCTTACTGTGCAAGCATTCTTAAAGATATACAGTTCGCACCAAAGACTCTCATTTTACGCTTTCATTCAAGAACCGACTTTATTTTTCGATACCCATTGGTCGCGACTACACACCCCGCAAATAGTATTTGCGGGGTGTGTAGCTACTAAACCAACTGAATGTAAAAATTAGACATATTGGTCCAATACACAACCTAAAGTCAATGCTTAGCATACAATTCGATGATATATTTCCTCGTAACGCGAAACAATTGGCATATAGGTATTTAAATGACCAGTTAGCAGATTATCTAGCCCACCTGGAGATAAGCAATATCATAGCGACTGATGCATCTGTGTCAAAAGAAAAGGCTGGGGTTGGCATCTTCTCTCCTTCTTTGGACTGGTCCTTTTCAATTCGACTCCCAGATTACACCCCGGTATTCATGGCAGAATTATTGGCCATTGTTCTTGCCCTACGCAAATTACCCTCAAGCGAATCATTAGCAGTTATCATTACAGATTCATTATCAGTTTGTAATGCACTTTCTGCGGCAGTAAATTCAGAGCTCATGAATACGTTTCGGCATTTAGTACCGAAAAACGTAAAAAAACTGCATTTGCTATGGGTACCAGGCCACCGCGGATTATATTTGAACGAAATGGCGGACTCTTTAGCAGCAGTATCCCTGGGTGGGCCCACCATCCCAGTTTTGCCAGATAGGGCTTACGTAACCGCGCTAAGGTTCCGAAATGCTTGCCTGCAATGGGGAAAAGGTAATTTGGATAAATTCAAAGATTTCGAGCATTTGAGCTATTGCTGGAATAAACAGTGGTGTGTATCTCGCCAGTTAGAGGTCACTTATACCAGATTGCGCTGTGCAGTTCCACAACTAAATTATTACCTTAATAAAGCTCAGCTTAAGGCGTCACCGCTATGCATTTGGTGCAACGAAATTGAAACAATTGAACATTTCTTTTAATTCTGTCATCGTTATTCTTATCAGAGAAAAAGATTTTTAGTAGCCCCATTACAAAAGCTAGGAATACAAGTAAATTTACCAGTAATTTTATCATTTGGCGGAACTTCATTTGGTTACTGCCACAGGGATGTATGCTCCGCTGTGTTTGATTACATCAACGCAACTAAAAGATTACCATGCTAGTGAACCACTACCTTTTCAGATCTTTAGTTTATAATTCGTAGTTATGTCTTTCAAAAACAAAAGATGGTTTGACCGCTTGCTCAGCACACATTTTTGTTTTTTGGTAGTATTATATTAAGCTTCTTTTTCAGATTGGCTTGATTTTCAGTTTAGTTTCATTTAAGTATCCTGCCGCCCGGTTCTTGGCCCATCCCCCTTTGTGGGTAAGCGCCATCCATCAGAGATCATCAGCATCAGCATCAGAAGAAAGGAAATCCTTATTGCAGTTCATCCTGACGCTGGCGCGAAGAATCCCGCAAAAGAGAATTTCAGCGTTCGAGAGCCTGTTTCAGACAGAAAATTAAATATCGCATCACATCATGATGAGGATTATCTATTGCATTAATGCAGCGTTTTAATGACTCAGAGGTAAATGTTGTTTTTTGGTGTTGTTTGGTGTTCAACTGCGGTGCTATTGCTTACCGATTATGGGACGAGCTTTAATTATGCCAGATATAACGCTTCACCGTACCATCCCCATCCCACTATTGTGGAATATTTATGTGTAGTAAATCCTGACACTTCGACATACTTAAATTGTCCTTCAGAAAGCAGAGAAAATGGAAAGACCCGTAGTTTATTACAAATTGAGTCACCATGCGCAATTTTAATATGGGGCGATACTTACGTAGACACACGCGGAAGTTTAAATTAGGGTTTTAGACAGTAAAAAATATTCCAGACAGTGTGCCTCAACAATTTTTATTCTCAGCAATACAGTGTTGATGTATAATTTCCCACAAAACGAAATTTTTTCGTTCCTACATTAGTTTCAACGCTTTAATGGCGTTGTTATAGACTGACGAAAAGAGCTGACATCATTTGGATGAAAAAAAAAACTTTTGTCCAATCAAATAACTCAACCTTTGTTGCATGAGTGCAGTGCCTTGAAGACAATCAATCTAAAGAAGCTGCGTGCTGACCTGTTACATTTTTATACTGTTATTGGATCAAAAACGAGTGCGCCAAACCTCTGCCAGCCTCTTAACTTTCGTGAATAAACTTATCAACTGCTACCACATTAATTTCATGGAGAACTGAATGGGGAAAATTGTGGATGCGTATTCGTGGTTTTTTATCTCATCGCTTGAAAAATATAATTTTTTTCCTCTTTCTCTATCTCTCGTTTTTAGTATCCGGGACCAGCGTGCATTTAGGAAAGATTGAATTAAGTCGCACTACAGCAGTGCGTAGTAGGCGGGACACAAGCTCAGTATTTACAGATAAATATGCATTGAACGTCACATAGTGCGAAAACGCAGTCGCCAAGTGCGAGCGTGTCTTTCAATGGCAGATTACGTTTCTCTCACAAGTAATAGTCACGTCGGGCGAGCTTCGTGCACACATTTGGCAACGGACGAAATATATATCACGATTTGGCTGCAGTCAAACGCATTTTATTTGCCTAAAACCAAATCATACCGCTCACAAAAAAGTGCCGCTGCGTAGATTAGTATGCGTGGCCACCCATATATCCACACTAGCGCGGTGGCGGTGCTTGTCTCATTTAACCTCGTGCCAAAATCTCCGCGCGTGACGTAACGTATTTCAAAGCGTATTTTGTGGTAATTCGGTGACATTCGCTCAGCGCATATTCTTGAAACTTGGCATGTTAACTACATGGCTCCCGTCAACGAACAATACACTTGACTTTTGCCTATTAGGAGCTGGTGAGCACCTAATTTACGCCGTCAAAATCGACCACGTTACGGCGTTTGGTGCAGGAATCGCGCGATTTCGGCGCATTGCTGATGGTGATAGTATAGCGAATCACCCGCAAAAACAGCAATCTCCAAAAAAGGCTCAACTGTGTTACTTCTACTTTCTTCTTATTTAACCGTTTGATTGGTGAATGGAATTTTCAGAGAGTAAACGCAAGAGGTATTTCGCGTGACCGCTTTTCGTTTGGTGGAGAGCAATTTCCTAAGTACTATATCTAACTTTAAACCCGACCTCTCCTATCGAACAGAAAGTCGAGAAAAGGATGTTAAAAGAAAGGAAGAGCGAGAAAGGAACAAAACAGTGTGGCCCGTAAGAAGGCGAATCATTAGATCGACCTCGTAATAACTGCCTCACTCCAAAGCGGCAAAAAAGTTTTCAACACACCCATTTGTAGCTCGCTCTTATACCATGGACAACTGCAGGTTGACGGAGGGTGAAGCCGGTTGGTTTAAAATGTTGGCGGACGGGAAAGCCAATTAGACGAGAACGACCAGCACTGAATGCCTTGCTATTATCAGAATTTCAGAAAAAAAAGAAAGTAAACAGAAACGTTGCTACCTACGGGCAAAGCAGGGAGCTGGCTTCGGATGGCAATTTCGGTGAACTGATCCGAAGTTCTGAAACCAGAAACCTAATAATTCGAACTCCCCCCCCCCCCCCTCGATCCCGGATAGCGGAACCCAAGAAGTCGAAACCATCGCAGCTCGACGGATAGTTTCTGCGCTATTACGCGAGGTCTGACTCTGCTACCCGCCAATCAGCGTAATTGGGGGGAAGCAATGAATCGGGATCGTAATGAGAAGAAGATAAATTTCCTATGGCAGTATCCAGAGTTCCCATACGACACACTGTTCAACACCTCAGTATCTATCCCTATATAAGAGTCATTCGTGTCTTTCACCTGTATACTTTCCTTCTACGCTATTTTGGTTCTCTCTTCTTCCCTGCATACGGTTACTTGCGCCCTTGCGCGGCTAGCAGGGTGCCACCTTTAGGAAACGGAGGTTCTGGATCTAGTGGACGGAAATTCCAGAGTTGCCGTTAGGTGGACTTGACGAGGCACCAGCACAGAAGCCAAAAGCAGGCAAAGCAGGCAAATCATTTAATATTATCACCAAATTTGTAGCTATAAAGACACCGGAGTCGTACGTATTATGAACAGCGTATCAACTATAGTAATGGATAAATAAAACTATTTTAAACAAGTAAGACCAGAAGTTTAAGAGTAGCAAGAAAATAGCCATGGCACCGGCTGGTGATTTTCGCCGGTAAACATGACGAAAAATAGCCAATTTGGCGTGAAGTAGCCACCAATGGAAACTCTGGATAGAACGTAGAATCGTCAGGAATGAAGGAATTTGTAATTATCATCATCTTGACTCTGCCAGTGCACTGCAGGACAAAGGGTGCTCTCATGATCCGCCAGTCAACTCAGTTATGTGCTTGTTGCTGCAACTTTATACCCGTGAACTTCCTAATTTCATCTTCCCACCTCACTTTCTGCCTCCCCCTAACCCACTTGGCGTCTCTGGTAATCCAGTCAGCTACACTTAATACCCAGAAGTTATCCTGCCTACGCGGTACATGCCCGGCCCATGTCCGCTTCTTCTTCTTGATATCAACTATGATTCCCGTAACCGCGCTCTTTTTCTTTCACCCACTCTGCTCTCTTGTATCTTAAGGTTAGCCCTATAATTTTCCTTTCCATCCCTCGCTGGGTCATCCTCAATTTGAGCTGAACCTCACTGTAAACCTCTCCAATTTCGTTCCGTATAGACAGGTACCAGCAAGATGCAGCTGTTATATACCTTCCTCTTGAGGGACAGTGGTAATCTACCAGTAAGATTTCGGAATTCTTGCCGAATGTTCTCCACCCTTTGTAATTCTTCTAGCTACATCAATCTCGTGGTTCTGCTCTGCGGTTAACATTTGTCCTAAGTAAGCCCACTCTTTTACAACTTCAATTGGACTGCTACCTATCTGAAAGCGCTGTTCTCTTCCGAGCTTGTTGTAGATTACGTTCTAATTTAAGAAAGTTTAATTTTAAGACCTACCTTTTTCCTCTACTTGTCTAATTTTGTAACATGAATCGCAATTCGTCCCCTCAGTTACTCAGCAATGCAATGTCAACGGTGAGGCACACGGAACTATGGTACTCTTCATTAACTCGTATCACCAACTCATCCATTTTGAAAGCCTCTGAAAACCCCCTGTAAGTGCGCGGTAGATAGCAGTGGGAAGACCGTATCCCTTCGTCTTACACCCTTCTGTATTGGTATTCTGTCGCCTTCTTTATGGAGAACTATGGCGACAGTTGGTACACTGTAGATTTCTTCTAGGATGTTTATATATGCATGCTTCATCGACGCCCTGATTCCGCAGTGTCTGCATGACTGCTGATATTTATACTGAGTTTGTATCCTTATTTAGCTCACTCTGAAAGGTTTATGAAAAAAACTCAGCCGGATGTACACACATGTTATTAAGAACGAACGAAACAATGAACAAATGGATGAGTGAACGGCAGTCGCTTTTTTTCTTCTTCTTTTTCTTCAGGCTTTTTAGCAGAGCTAAAATACTTGTGCCTATGTGTAGGAACGTGCGTATTTTAGCTATCTGGGCTCACGCGAACCTTGCCGTGTTGCTTGGACGACGAAGTGCCTGACTTTCAGTACGCTGTTCGATTTTCTCGCATTTTTTGCGCAAAAATATAGGAACCTCGTGAAGTCCACCACTGGGTTCTTCGGCGATGAACATGGAGCACTTCAGATATCTGCCAGAAGCTGCAACGTCTACGGCAGTACCTTCCAAAAAGCGGACGGGCCCTTACTGCGACAGCAGTAAAGGGCCGTTCCATGCGCTTCCCGCACAGCAGCAACGCACGTGCCGAGACTCCTACCGCACGCAAGTGGGGGGCAAATAAGCCAATTGGCGACGCTGCGGAGGGTGAAAGAGCGTCGCCAATTGGCTTATTTGTTTCCCCCTTGTGTGCGGTAGGGGTCCTGGCACGTGCGTTGCGGCTGTGCGGGAAGCGCGTGGAACGGCCCTAAAGTGCCAACCACTGGCACGCGTATGCTTGCGCCTACGCGTCAAAAGCGTCTAGTCGCGCCTGTGGAGGAAAAGGGCGCGCAACTACTGGCACGCGTCGACCGCGTTGACGCCCACGCGTCCAAGGCCGATGCACAATGTTGCTTGATCTTTTGGCTTAGAACTGTCCAAGTTCAGCACAGAACGGCACGTTCTCAACTGGAGCGGGAATGTATGTTTTAGAGGATATGAGAACACGTTAACAAGTTGATAGTGCTTCAAACACCACAGTTTAGACTATTTTAGAAGTAATTGACATATCAGTGCCCAAAGTAACTACAGCGGTATGCACCAGAAATCAACATCGGTGCGTGCGCCGCTCCCGCGAATGAACATTCACGTCTAGCATACTGTACGTCTATCATAGGCGTGTGCAGGGTTCTCCTTAAGGAGGGGGGGGGGCAAAAGTTTGTCCCAGTGCCCCTCCCCAGGGCTGACTTAGCACCCCCTCCCTATTATGTTAATATATGGAGTTGACATTGAGCTCTCCCCCCCCCTCCTCTCTGTGGTGAATGAGGCGTGGCTGCCCTCCTGATCAGGTTTACAAACCACCGGGTTTCTATACCTGCACTACCAAAGTTACTAACAATATCTTGCATATGCTGGTACCTTCAGTATATTTACCAACATATTTTATACCAGTCAACTTAATAATCACGCCTGCAACTTCATGATCTGACAGATTTAAGTCAGTCATAAGACTACAATTGAGGCCAGAGTAGCAGGCTTTCGGCTGATGTGCGTGTTCGAAATATCTTCTAATGCAAAAAAGCACACCTGGTTCTTATTGATACAACTGATATTGGCCATAAGATAGGAACCAGATACTGTGTAGAATGCCTTCGGGCATTTTCCATAGTCGAAATGTGCTCTAATGCAACTAACTGTGCCTGACACTTCATGATGTGACAGATATCGGTCATAATATTGCAACTGACCCCTGTATGGAAGACCTCTGGACGTTGTCTTTAGTCAATGTATTCTCTAAGACGACAAACGACATCCAACTGTTTATGAAGTCACAGATATCGGTCTTAATATTAGAACTCAAGCCCTAATGCAAGACTTCTGAACGTTGTCTTTAGTCAATGCATTCTCTAAAACGACAAACGACAACCAACTGTTTATGATGTCACAGATATCGGTCTTAATATTAGAACTGAAGCCCTAATGCAAGACTTCTGAACGTTGTCTTTAGTCAATGCATTCTCTAAAACGACAAACGACAACCAACTGTTTATGATGTCACAGATATCGGTCTTAATATTAGAACTGAAGCCCTAATGCAAGACTTCTGAACGTTGTCTTTAGTCAATGCATTCTCTAAAACGACAAACGACAACCAACTGTTTATGATGTCACAGATATCGGTCTTAATATTAGAACTGAAGCCCTAATGCAAGACTTCTGAACGTTGTCTTTAGTCAATGCATTCTCTAAAACGACAAACGACATCCAACTGTATATGAAGTCACAGATTTCGGTCTTAATATTAGAACTAAAGCCCTAATGCAGGACTTCTGAACGTTGTCTTTAGACGAAGTATTCTCTAAAACGACAAACGACACCCACTTGTTTATGAAGTCACAGATATAGATCATAATATTGGAACTGAACCCTGTATGAAAGACTTCTGGACGTTGTCTTCAGTCAAAGTATTCTCTAAAGTGACAAGCCGCACCCAACTGTTCATGAAGTCGCAGATATAGGTCATAATATTGAAACTGAAGCCCTAATGCAAGGCTTCTGAACGTTGTCCTTAGTCAAAGTATTCTCTAAAACGATAAACGACACCCACCTGTTCATGAAGTCACAGATATAGGTCATAATATTGGGACTCAACCCTGTATGAAAGACTTCTGGATGTTGTCTTCAGTCAAAGTATTCTCTAAAGTGACAAGCCGCACCCAACTGTTCATGAAGTCGCAGATATCGGTCATAATATTAGAACTGAAACCTTAATGCAAGACTTCTGAACGTTGTCTTTAGTCAATGCATTCTCTAAAACGACAAACGACATCCAACTGTTTATGAAGTCACAGATATCGGTCTTAATATTAGAACTGAAGCCCTAATGCAAGACTTCTGAACGTTGTCTTTAGTAAATGCATTCTCTAAAACGACAAACGACATCCAACTGTTTATGAAGTCACAGATGTCGGTCTTAATATTAGAACTGAAGCCCTAATGCAGGACTTCTGAACGTTGTCTTTAGTCGAAGTATTCTCTAAAACGACAAACGACACCCACTTGTTTATGAAGTCACAGATATAGATCATAATATTGGAACTGAACCCTGTATGCAAGACTTCTGGGTGTTGTCTTCAGTCAAAGTATTCTCTAAAGTGACAAGCCGCACCCAACTGTTCATGAAGTCGCAGATATCGGTCATAATATTAGAACTGAAACCTTAATGCAAGACCTCTGGACGTTGTCTTTAGTCAATGTATTCTCTAAAACGAGAAACGACATCCAACTGTTTATGAAGTCACAGATATCGGTCATAATATTAGAACTGAAGCCCTAATGCAAGACTTCTGAACGTTGACTTTAGTCGAAGTATTCTCTAAAACGACAAACGACACCCACTTGTTAATGAAGTCACAGATATAGGTCATAATATTGGAACTGAAGCCCTAATGCAAGGCTTCTGAACGTTGTCCTTAGTCAAAGTATTCTCTAAAACGATAAACGACACCCACCTGTTCATCAAGTCACAGGTATAGGTCATAATATTAGAACTGAAGCCCTAATGCAAGACTTCTGAACGTTGTCTTTAGTCAAAGTATTCTCTAAAATGACAAACGACACCCACTTGTTAATGAAGTCACAGATATAGGTCATAATATTGGAACTGAACCCTGTATGAAAGACTTCTGGACGTTGTCTTCATTCAAAGTATTCTCTAAAGTGACAAGCCGCACCCAACTGTTCATGAAGTCACAGGTATCGGTCATAATATTGCAACTGAACCCTGTATAGAAGGCTTTCGAATGTTGTCTGCAACCAAAATGTTCTCCAATGCTACAACCCACACCTACTCTTCATGATGTGACGGATTTAGGTCATGAGACTGTAATTGTATACTGTGCAGAGGGCTTTCGAATAATAAGCGTATCGGAAATATCCTCCAATGCAATAAACCGCACCTCGCTCTTAATGATACAACAAATACTGGTCATAGGAATGGAACCAAGCATTAAATATAATGCCTTTGGACATTTTTTGTGGTAAAAATATGCTTTAACACAATTAACTGTACCTGAAACCTCATGATAAGACAGATATTGGTCATAGGACTGCAACTGAACCCTGTATGGAATACTTCTGGATGTTGTCTATAGTTAAAGTATTCTGTTAAACGACAAACTGCACTCAACTCTTCATGAAGTCACAGATATCGGTCATAATACTGGAACTGAACCCTGTATGGAAGGCAGTCAAAATGTTCTCCAATGCAATAAAACACACCTGACACTTCATGATGCAACAGATATTAGTGATCAGATTGGAACCAAGCACAGCGTGGAACACTTTCAGATGGTATATTTATTTATTTTCAAATACGACAGCCCAATGTGAGGCTACTGTAGAAGTGGTGTACATATATACAAAATGAAAGCATTTAAACAGTGATATCACAGTAAGTGTGCCAACGTAAACAAATATCACTACCCCCTGAGTGCACCCCAATAAGAAATGAGAGAAACAGAACATTAATATGATACAAGTGCCTCCAAAAAGTCAGACACACTGGTATCACGAACAAAGCCAAGTAGATCATTCCAGTGTTCGACAACTTTATTTGAACGTGTTGGAGAGCACTACAAATGACTTCTAGGCTGGACTGTCATTGCAGATCAGTGCTCTGTTGGAGGTTTCTGCACTTTGAAGCTAGTTTCAATATCTTTTAACATCTACAAAGTGCATCTGACACTTCTTGATGAGACAGAAATTGGTTTTGAGATGGCAGCCAAGCACTGTGGCTTTCACATGTCATAAATAGTCAAAATAACCTTGAATGCAATAAAGCATGCTCAAAATTTTTGATCGGACAGATACCAGTCATAGGATTGCACCAGAGCACCATACAGAAGTTTTGGCAAGGTTCTTAACATAGCCTAACTGAATGTGCTTAAGTGCATGCATATATAGTTCAAGTTAATGTGTATACTAAAAACCTGAAAAGAAATGAAGCAGTCCTTGGAAAAACATACAAAGATTCAATGTTTGAAACCATCTAAATATATCTTCAGCTCATTACAGTCCTGAGGAACAGATAATTACATGCACAGTTCTGAAAGATCTCATAAGTCACATGAGGTACTTTTTGCATTTTTTCTATACAAAGTGCAGTACAGTACTAGTGCACCTTCATTCTTTCTGTGCATACATGTGGTGACCTTCTCTTCCTACTATTGTGTCATCGTGCAGCTAATTTCAAATCAGGCGCTTCTCACAAGGTTTTCAGTTATCTGTCTAGCTGTAAACAAAACGCGTGTTATATTATAGTGAACTGTAAAACGACGGAGAAGCACCATCGTATGCCTACAGCTATGAGTATCAGAATGAACTATAAATTAAGAATGTGTATGTTAGAATGCCTCCAAACAATGTATGTGCAACTGGGCGTGGCCGAGAAGCAGAACAAGCGAGAAGTGAAATAGCAGGCAATACCAGCAGCACTTAATCATGCAACTTTCTTTTTCGATCACCACAGCAACGCACGCTCTAGTTTCTATCTTGGATATGAATGGACATGAGACTGCTGACAACTGAATGTGTCAGCGTCGCTGGTACCCGTCACGAAATCACATCACACTGATACCAATCAGAGCACGCTTGTTAATAGCTTGGCAACACACGAAAACGATTTGCACCGAAGCCAACGAATGTTTCAGCGTCATACAATTCGCGAATACACTTATATAAGTACGTACGATTTCACATCACCAAAATGTGCTGGCTAGTGCGAGGTTCACTTTCAGCGATGATGAATACCGATGGTGAAAACAAACGCAGTGTAGATAAAAACTCCTCCGTATGCACTACGCAATGTTTTGGGCGTCGTATACGGTGTCTATGTTGCGACGGAAACTACCGTAGATCTTTCTCAGCCGATGTTCCTCACATGTGTTGGTTTCATACGAACTAGACGGTAGAGGCCTACGCTGGATCCAGATGACACCGCTCTGAATTGCCTCCGCGGTAGGCGCGGGCTCGCACTCAAAGCTTCGAACCTCCGAAGTCTGTTCACACTTATTTTTAGCACAGAAAATCACAAATCAAAGCACAAGAACACCGACGTGCTCCAGTAGTCTGTGCGATGTTTTCGCTCGGCCGACGATCGCACTCGGGACCGGTGCCGGCATTTGGTGGATTTGTCGGCGTCGCTCGAACACGGCACGAAACCGCGTCACGCTGGTAGCACTCCCAGTCGTTCGTCGTTTCGTTGTCGTTCTAGATTACGAAGCGGTCATTCAGGAACGTTTGGAGTAGTTTTCATGCTTGCTTTCAGCACTCGGCTGTGCCTTCGAAGCGGCGGCCATTAGGCACAGCATTCGGAGTCATCGCGGCCTCTGGTTGGTCGGCGCGCGGCCTCTGGTTGGTTGGCGCCGCTGTACGCGTGGTGACGTAGCGTACGCGAGGCGAAATATCAAGACCGGCTTGATCCCTCGCGCCTGCTCGCGTATGCCCCTCCGAAGCCGACGCCGAGAGGCGCATTTGACGCTTTTGACGCGTAGACGCGAGCATACGCGTGCCAGTGGTTGGCACTTAAGGGTATATTCACGCGCTATCCCTAGGGAATGACCGCACATGTGGGTCACCCTGCGCACTCAAAAGGAGGGCGGAGCGGCTTTTTCGCCCTTCACTTGCGGGTGGTAGGTGTCCGGGCACGGGTGGTGCAGCTGTGCGGATAGCGCATGGATAGGCCCTATGAGGGTCCGTCCACTTCCTGGACACTTCAAGCGCTTCCCTTCTTTTGCACCAGCGATTGCACTGAAAGAAGCTACGCGGGGGCGGGCGGGGGGGGGCATGACAACAAAACAAGAAACTCAGTTCCTTCGTCAGCGCGCGTCCTGACCTTGAACTGGGGTGTATTGTATTAATTTTAGTACACCATACCATGAGCACCTTCCGTTCTTTCTAGAGCGCAACACTTAAGGCCTGATCACACGTACCAGCTGCAGCACGTCAGCGCGTGTCCAATTGACGTGGCGTCGCGTCTTCTCCCTAATGACAAAAGCGGGCGCGAAGCTTCCCGTATCCTCGTTCCCAGTGTCTCCACAATAAGAGGGTGCTGTGCCACGTCAAAAAGTCACACGCTGACGCATTGCAGGCGCCCGTTCCCGCGTTGAGTGGCGTCGCCGTTGTCGGCGTTACCAACACAGTGAACGAGGACGAAAGAGAGATTTCTGATTTCTAAAAAAAAAAAGAGTTCCATCTCGAGAGCCAACTAGCCGCTATACGTTATCGTCTGCAATGCCTAGTGACGCTTCGCCCTTGTTGCGACAGCGAAACGCAAGCCTCTCGCGCACGGGCAACAGAAAGGGGGTTGTTGTTGGTGGTGGTCATTTATTAACCATTAAATAGTAATAGAGAAATTATTGGGTTGGGGCCTTAGTGACCTCATCCCCGCGCCAAACTGTAAGTCAAACCCATATTCCGGAGCTCCATTGGCAAGCAACGCCGCCCACCCTGTGGACCTTGATAGAAGAAGACGTGCGTTAATCGAAAGGACACTTTGTGCGTGAAATGCTCTAACGGACTCTTAAGGGGCCCTTCTAGACCTAATGGTTGTACGAAAACCTTTGTTGTCAAAGCTCGTCATAGTTCCTAGTCGAAGCACATGTGCGAGACAACTAAGCTCTATACCATCTATAAAGCGTACATATCACGCATATGGTTTAAAAAATAAATGCAATAAAATACCTCAATACGTTGCAAACACCGACTCACAACCCCCCATCAAGTCAACCATATGACATAACAAAAGGTTAACAAGAACGAAGTGAAACACAGTTAACCAGAACAATATAGGAGTACCATAAAAGAGGCTACGCGGAAACGCCATCAACATGCGAACAAATTGGAAAAGTCTGAGCACAAATAAAACTTTGAGGAGTGGCGGTTAACCAGAGCAAACAAAACAAACGGCCTGAACGGCGTAACAACACCGATGTTTCACCACCCATCAATCAAAGCATACGACAGCATAAAACGTTAACGACAAAATTGAAGACTCAACCAGAACGAAGTTGAAAGTAAGGATTGATGATCCGATGCACACTGATCCGCCATCATAAGCATTCACTTCGTGGATATAAAGCAACTTTTGCAAGGCGGCGTAGTGTTCGTGTCAGTCTGCAGCGGCAGAAATTGGTGACTCGAGACTTGATACAAACGTTAACGCAAAAAAAAGAACCCCTTCTACTCTCCCTCACGCCGCGCCGCGCTGCGTCGCCTTCACGCATGAGCCTTCGCTAAACTTATGAGCCCCCAAAATCAAAACGCTTAAGCATGTGCGCTCAGAATACGTGTTAGAAAGTATCGTAATCGTCGGTGAGCGTGCAAAATAACTGCAGTTGGTCCACAATAGACGTGAATAAGCTTAACGTCTCCTGGTTAGGCCCACTCGGTGACCATCAAGTGACCATCAGCTTACGGCCCTTGCGCGGGCTCCCTGGATGGCCAGAAATCGAGAGGTCTGGCCCTGCAGCCTTAATGCTCTTCTTCACTTCCTCTTGGGTGAAAGGGGGACCGGCTGAAGCGCTGCGCCACAAGACAAGCTCAAAGTCCACACAAGTACCAAATGAGAGGCAGCCCGGGCTTGTGAACCATTCAGGTCATATGGCATGCAGTGCCACAACGCGCACTTAGGTGCTTGTTTGTAGCAGTCTACGAGTGACAGCTTGAACCCTGCACAGAGAGAGGCAGAAGGGGCAGCGGCCTTCTTGAGAGATGTGAATTTCTTTTGTAGCGTATGCAACGGCTGTCCATTCATCAGTTCGTCCATGGCTTTTCACCTGTTCGTCCATCCATGGTCCATCTATGGTCGTCTGTCCTTCCGTGGTTAGTCGGTCCATCCGTCCAACCATTGTTCTTCTGTCCGTCACGCTACGTGTACCCTGGCATAACCGAGATAATGCAATGCAAACTTTTTTTGAACGTGTGGTTTACGATCACCGTTACGGCCAGCTCGTGCACGAACGCGTAGCAACCTCTCCCGGCAACCGCCGTAACAATGCACCTTCGGTGATCAAATCAGTCAACAGTCGTCAATTTCGGTGTCTGGTGCAGTAATTTGGGTATGTGTTATCATTTGTACAGAAAAGAGAGAGTGGTCTCTAACTTATTTTGCTATGATGTTTGGCATGCGTGTGCTAGGGAGCCTCACCTCACGATCGTCAAAGTTTTTTCGCTGTGCCCAAGACACTTTGCCGTCACCCCCATTTTTTTTAACTGTTGCTACATAAACTTCTCCGGCAAAGCTTCTCCACTCTCGCGATGAAAGTTGAACAAAGGAATGCATTTTTTTCATCTTCTCTTTCATTCTTTTACATGCCCTTTTACATTCCCAACTACACGGTAGCGTACCGGAGGCCTCCGCTGTTAACTTTCCTGTATTTCCTTTATCTCTTTCTTTCCGGTTCTATATCACTATGCGTCTGTTGGTTCCGTAAGCGAACGGCTCACGTTAACATCGCCCTCATTTCCTCCGATGCTTACGTGTTACGGCTTGAATATGTCTCGGAGGATTCCACGCCACTTCTCCGTGGAATCTCTACAATTGATTGTTTTTACTTTACGAGCAAAACGCGAGCGGAATCTGTTTGCACACGCGAGTATACCACGTTAGCGTATCCGTACTGTATCGAAGAGGTGGTGGACATTGGCCAAAAGGCAGTGACAGTCGACGGACTTGGCGGAATAGCGTGCTTAGCGAAATAGTGGGATTGAAATGTGCATGCGCCATACACGGTGAATGATAAGCCGCGTTTACCGTACGCACGCAATTTTTGTAGAGTTCTGTGGCCCACGTACCACACGTAGAGCATGGCGGCTGTTTTGGGCGCCCGCGTCGAGCTGACGCTATAGCTTTGTTAAAAATAATTCAATTTGTCCTCGGCAATTGACCCTGTTCAATTTTCGCTTGCCGTCATGAAACTATGACGATACAGTATTATGTATAATTTAGCGAACTTCTTCAGATCCCTTCCCATTTCAAGCGTTTCAAGGTCAAATAAGATAATCGCTGTAAATTGTTTAATGAACCCCAGATGGTCGAAATTTCCAGAGCCATTCACTACGGCGTCTCTCATAATGATATGGTGGTTTTGGGACGTTAAACACCACATATAAATCAATCAGTCAATCAATCAATTAATAAATAAATAAATCAAATAAATCTGTGTTATACAAACATTAGCTTTTGGTGCGTGGTTGTTGTGTATTTAATTCTGTTATCACTAAAAGAAAGTAGTAATGGTGCTACAGGTGGGTGTTATAGGCACTCATTTTCCACTTCTGTAATTTTTTACTCCGTTTCTCACACTTTCATTCTCCGCTAGGTAACGCCGCCGCCACAGCTTGGATTTTAAGCTTGGGAACGCAAACGCTATCATGCTGTACTAAAATGTACTCGGTAACGAACGTCTGCGACACGGTAACACTATTCCCTGAACTCTTGCTGTCACGCAAGAGTTCAGGGAATAGTGTTACCGTGTTGCCTAAAAAGTTCTCACACACGTTCGCTGAAAGTTTGGGCAAACAAAGCAGGACAGTTTCGAAACGGGTATCAGTCCAAGAGTCACGTCAAAACATTGCCGAATAGCTGTAGATACGGCAAAACACCACCGTTCTTTGGGGCCGCTACTTTGGGAGTTATATTGCTAGGCGATCTCTGTCATAACTCTTGTCACGGAACCGAGGCCGACACTCATACTACACTTAGTCAATAATGATGAGACTGTTCTGTCGCCACGCCTCAAACCACAGTATGGTCACGTCTCACTCACTTTATTTTTCTTAAACGACACGCGATCTCTACTTTCCTGATGGGACCGCGATGTTCCACTTGCGGGCGCGTGTAGATGTTAAGCGTAAATACTGGGAACGCAGCTAGAACGTAACGAACTGCACGCCATGCTCTGAAACGACGCTTTCAAAGGGAAGTGAGTCACAATGTTTGCATACCTCTGCTTAGTCGGCTTGTTCTATTTGACACTCAACAGGTGCAAAAGCCAAGTAACTGCGCGGGAGAAGCAATAGAAAAGCCCGAGAGATAAGAAGTAAGTTCACTCAACGGGTGTTGGACTTAAACAAAAGAAAAAAAATAAGGACGGGTGAGTGAAATACACAAAAGGCAGCAGGTCACCGTTGAAAAGCAGGGCAAAATAAAAAGAACGGGATAACAGCTTACAGAAAGCAACACAGCGAGCGGCGTGTATAAGCCCTAATTAAAAATTAAAATGGCAGTAAAGAATACATGTAGGCGGATCCCTTTGATCTGTGGGTTACCTGCAGCGACGATAGGACGTGCAGCTGCAAACAAAGTCGTTGGTGCAGAACTGCTTATTTCTTCGAACGCACATCTTTCACCTTTGGCGTGCTACAGCCGTGAACTTTAGATTCGTCCCTTGGAGTCGATATGAGTTTAGAGCACAGTTGCACGCAGCAGGATGAACTCTAAAGAACGATGCATTCTGTGTCAACAAACACGGTCTTTAAAAACTGATATATTTGCATTTGCCAGAAGCCTCGAGTCTCGCGACGATGGCCGAGGCAGTGAACCACATTGTGCGATCTCGCAACCAAGAAAGTGCACTTTGCCATGGCGCGAAGGCACAGCTATTTCTACGCGGGTCTTAACAAGAAAATCGCCTTCGCCGTACTATTCCTGGAAGGCCTAGCTGCCTTCCTTCTAGGGCCAGCGACTACTGACGAGCGCGTGCTTCACTTGATGACTTCAGTACGAGAATTTCGAGACTCTCCTGTAGCCATCATTGCGGCGGGTAGCCTCTCGAGCAACGTTCTTCGCAACTTGAACATTTCTTCGACTCTGTGGAGCTGTGAGGGCATAAACAGCAGATGCTACCAATCGTTTCTGCGGTACATCACGCCATCTACTCTTTTTCCGAGGCATAGTTTCGTTTTCGCCCCTTGGCGCAGAGGCTTACCGAAAGGAATTCTCGAAGAGGTTAAACGACTGGACGTGTCACACCCATACATCTACTGGGTTTTTACTGTCCGTGAGCACTCGGATGTAGAGGCCGTTCTTATGAGTAACTCCTGCCAAGTCGTCACAGTCGCGGAAAATGACATCAGGATCGCTGCCGATGGATACAAGAATTGCAGTAAACGAGCATCTCACTCAGGCCTTGAATGGCAAGCTTTGCTAGGTACCGCGGAATCAGAAGCGTATTATCCTCGCGACCAAAGATTCGATTACGCATTCAGTTACGAGAAGCTTCATCGTAAATGCACAGACAAGGGGCCTGTTGCTTATTTGGACATAGCATTGAGAATGTTGAAGATCCGGAATCCCGAAGGTGTGGCTCTTTTAGGAGCATATTCCGCCATTAACAGTACACTTTATTTACAGTGCTCAGATGTCATATCTGGTGAAACCCTGCTACACGAAAAACGTGTCGACTTCCTCCTCCACGGCTGGTTCGAGAAAGAGTCGACGTCTGTGTACGAGTATTTATACGCTTTATATTTACCTACATCTTTTTGCTTCTACAGTCGTTCTCGACTACCAGTTCCACCTTCTGTTTCAGACTCCTGGATGTTCTTTTTGTTGTGTTTTGTTTGCTTGCTCCCTCTGTGCTTCGCAATCATTTTCCTGATTCACACTCAGAGAACCATCCGTCCAAATGAACGCATTTCGTCGTCCACTGTCATCATGGTCCTGATGAGCACCTTTCTTGGTCGGAGTCCCCAGGGTTTGAACATCGCTGGTTCAGCGACGAGGCTGGCTGTTACGACGTGGTTACTGGCGATGTTCTTTATCGGGAACTACTTACAGAGCAGCATCACAGCGTCCAGGAGTGTTCCACAGTACTCACCTGATATTAGAAACCAGAAGCAAATGTTGAAGCATTTGGACGAAGGTACCTTGGATCCGTGTGTGCCAGAACGTTTGCCTCGATTGCGAAAGCAAGATAATATTCAGGCTTTTTACAAGCCGCTGGCCAACGTTCTCGCGGACGACAAATGTCAGTCGAGCTGCTTCGACGAGTTCGGGTTCGATTGCATGGAGAAAGCACGCCGGGGAACGCATATATATTTCAGTAAATGCCTAGAAACTGAACTTCGTCTTGCGTTCAAGTATTCGCTGATGGTCGGGGAAGAAACTCTGGGAACCACGCTTGTACATTCTTCTGTGCACGCCCGCTCTCCGTTCAGGTAAATCTGTTACATATTTTGAAGAATTAAATGCATGAATACTCCGGGATGTTTTGTATCAACGAGTTTGGAGCGTTTTCAATTCGCCTGTACCAGATGAACCAGTTGAAGCGTGGTATACCCTGCCAGTTTATTCAGCGATACAGCTATGACGTCTCCTGGACCGAGGCGCACTCTTCAAATGGTTCGCATAAAGATCTAGACGAATTCGGCGATCTTACAGCACTCTCCATTTCTTGTGGTCCCACCGGCGGGTGGAGAGGGGGGGGGGACGGTGCGCATTGTTTTTTCTGCTACCCTGTGTACGCTCCACTGGCGCGCCTATTTCTGAACTTCTCGTACCCCGCAGTAAACCGGTTCACAGTGGTGCACGCGAAAAGAATTTATTGATTGATTGATTCGATTTGCATGCATGAGTACACAAGGGCACAAGGATGCAGAGAAAAGAGGGAGAGAGCAAACTGTCAATTTAATTGCCACCTGGAGGGGCACAATGCCTGCTTCCTTTTTCGGAAGTAGGGTGGAGATAAAGGGAAGCACGATAGGTGGAGAGGAAGAGCAAAGGAGGAGAAGCAAATTAAAAAGGCACTAATACTTAGACCAGCATTAGTAAACACAAATAAACAGCGTCTATGAACGGGGGCCAGGTCAGTTTTGTCCATGAAAGTCAGTAGATCCAGAAGGACCTGGTCGCGTCGAGAAACACAACCTCTCGGAAAGAGGTAATCATCTAGGGTCATGCACCCAAGGGCCCTGCAACACTTTTTGAGCATGGTCCGAAAACGCTGCCGATCGGTAGTTGAGGCTCCCAAGAACACGCGAGCCGAATATAATGTAGCACGCGGCCTGCAATTCACAATACGTCATCCAAGTCAGCTAACAATTCATTTCTCTACTCTTGACAAATGACGAAGCAAGCTCGAAAATCATTCGCAAAAGGCCTTTCATTATCCATTGACTGATTTGGACATGGCGCGCTCGGTCGTTACAGGGATCGCCGCAGGAGGCCGCGACATGTCCACGCGTGCCCACGCGATCACATTGAAAAAACTACGTAATCGAAGAAAAAAAATGCTCAAGGTCACGAGGCACGCGCACGTGTTTTCTTTGTTTAAGACAAACCCCCCTCTTCTCGCCCTCCTGGTTAGCTTCCAGCGCTTTCATCGGTACGAGAAAAGAGAGAATGTGAGGGCAACGTGCGAAAAGTCTTCGTAATTCCACTTGTACAGGACAGAATCTTAAATCTTTTTGTGACGTTAAATACATGAAGCAATAAGCTCTTATAGAGAATCCATTCCATGGTTACTTTATGATGCAACATTTTGTAGATGAAGAAAAAAGAGGAGGTGCGAATATCAAGGGTGGGTTCCCCATACCAGGACACCAGTGGCTGCTGCAGCTGACCGGACTTGATAAAAAAGTGTTTCAGGGCCCCTTTAAGTCCCAGGAATATATGTTTTCAATTAGCAAGGCCTATTGCATAGCAGTGCAGGACAGTGAACTATTAGATTTTCAAGTGTTTCGCAGGAGCCACAAGCAGTGCACAACGAACTGTCCACACGCCCTTGACAGCATATTAGTTCGCGCACAAACACAGAGTCTACTTTTAGCTTACATAGGAGCGCTCTGAAACAACGAGGCAAGTAAGCCACGGCCACGAACACGGGAAGAAAACGATCCGTTCACCACATGCTGGTCTGGATGCTTCTTTAATAATATTTTATAAATAACGTATACCCAGATATCTCTTCTGTTTGTGTGCGTGTGTGTTTGGGTGGTTGTGTGTATGTGTGTGTGTTCATATAGCCTGCGGTCAGGTTCATTTAACTTGCAATCGGCGCCCGCACTTGACTCACTGCAGGTACCAACATAGGCGGCTACTGATGGCAGTCCACGAATCCGGAATCTGGATGCGTTCCACCTCTGCCGAACACTTCCCTCCTGTGGATCGTGGCGTCACGTCTTTCGATGTACCTTTGCAAGATTACCTGAGTGTTCTTTACGCTGGTTTCGCTCTATCGCTTGTGACGCTGATGATAGAAATACTCGTACTGAGTGTTACCACGGCTACAGCGAATGGGTGGTTCCTAGTCTGTCGGTACCGTTATTGATCTTTGTGTTCGTCTTTGGTTCACAGCGATGTCTCACATAACTCCGTGGCATCGTCGTCGTCGTAGTGGTTGCGGGGGTAGTAGTAGTAGTAGTAGTAGTAGTAGTAGTAGTAGTAGATCTAGACGCAGTAGAAATAGCAGTAATAAAACTGAAAGAGGAGAAATATTTTGAAGGTCTCGTCTGTATATTTTATAGAAAACCAAATGACTCGAACAGACAAATACGTCAGGAAAAGCAGAACGGCCATTAACTGTTGTCTTTAACTCAGTGTTTCAGTAATGACATAAATTTAATTGAGCTAAAGAATACGAGAGATTACCTTTTCTTTCACTGGGGCATGACCAATGGATAGGCTTAATTAGTTTTTGTGAGGTACAATTCTATTTCACGCCAATAAAACTATACTACATATGAGTTGGTGTGGCACATGGAACTTCAGATATTACAGGTAATGATAGAAAGGCCCTCTATGATTTTCCTGGCATAGTTGTTTCTTTGATTCACTTAGTTTTGTGTAGTGTAGTAGCAGTATAAATGGTAGTCGTAGTAGTAGTTGTAGTAGTAGTAGTAGTAGTAGTAGTTGTTGTTGTTATCGCTGGATTAGTAAAAGTACTAGTGGTAGTAGTAGTATCAGCAGTAGAAGTAGTGTTAGTAGTAGTAGCAGTACTTGATGTAATAGTAATAGTAGTAGTTTTTTCCCTAGAAGTTGTTGTAGCAGGTTGTTGCTGTTGTAGTAGTAGCAGTAAGTGTATCTGTGGAAGTAGCAGTAGGTGTAGACGTAGCAGTAGTAGTTGTAGTAATAATAGTAGTAGTAGTACTAATACTACTATTACGCTTACTATCACTTGCTGTTGTAACAGCATCAGTAGTGTAGTAGTAGCAGTTGCAGTAGTAGTTGTAGTAGGTTGTTGCTGTCGCAGTGTAGCAGTGTTGGTCGAAGTAGCTGTTCTTGTTGTCGTAGTAGTAATGGTAGTAGTGATAGTAGTAGTAGTTGTTAGTATTCTAGTCGTAATAGTAATAGCAGTACCAGCAATAGTGTAGTAGTAGTAGGAGTAGTTGTATTTGTTGTTTTCGTAGTAGTAACAGCAGCAGCAGCAGGATTACACGTATTGCAGGTCACGTTTGTACAAGGACGAAGGAATTAGCAAATAAATGAAACTAATTTGCGATGATGTTCAAGGTGGTAATGGACGCCGAAAATATCGATGCACGTGATCTGACACTCTCATAGCGTTTCTTTGGGAACTGGCGTTTTCTTGTTGGTTTCACCGTTGCCTTTGATTTCTTTCAGTTATTTATAGGTGGTTCTTGTTTTCATGGCTCTTGATGCAGTGATTCTTCTTGCTGTCGGGTTTGTAAAACAAGTTTCCCTTGCTGCCGTGTATTTCCTGGTGGTGAGAAATAAATTATATTCCCTTCTGTGGCACTTCTCTCGCATCCGATTCATGCCACATTCTGCCAGACTATGTGCACGCAAGGTGACGGATAAGAAAGCCACAATTCCAGCCGAAAGTACACGTAGACATATAATGAACTAGAAAAGGAACTGTATGGAGTAGTTAGCTAGTAGGCGCGTTTCCTTGAAAGCAGTGAGTGATGTGTTGCCATCTTACGGCTGGCGTGAAGCTGCGTAGCGCAGCTGCTTTTCTCCACAGGGACCATTCTTAACTTTCGTGTCACTCTATGATGAACCCGCGTTATGATGGCCGGCATGGCGTGCTCCAACAAGTGTTCGCGACGAGTAACAGAAACAGAAACTACAGTGAACTCATGGTGTGTGTTATATACTTGCAAGGAGGCGTTAACACCAGACGAGGTGCCAGTGAGGAACGGCACTTTAGGTCGACCGATGCGCGCCTTCGTATATGCTACTCAAAGTTCTTTTAGGTGGGATACATACATACATACATACATACATACATACATACATACATACATACATACATACATACATACATACATACATACATACATACATACATACATACATACATACATACATACATACGTACGTACGTACGTACCCACGTACATACATGCATACATACGTACATACGTACATACATACATACATACATACATACATACATACATACATACATACATACATACATACATACATACATACATACATACATACATACATACATACATACATACATACATACATACATACATACATACATACATGCATACATACATACAGGCACACAGGCAGACAGGCAGATGCGTTAGATGGATAGAGGTGGCGGTGAAACGCACACAAAGACAGGCGGGTCCCGAGCTGAGAGCCCACGAAGCTTCGCCCCACTAATCATCATTCACTCCATCGATATACTGTGAATTTTGTTTCGGTACCCACGTCGTCACGAGAACCGGAGAATTGAAAAGTAAACCGAAAAACTCTACCTGTAACTTCGGCAAACCAACGAATGAGTCTCGTGCCAAGATTTTCGAAGCCTCTGCTTTGTCCTTTTCTCGGCGGCATATACGTTTATACCGCGACTTACTTTGGCCCAGTGAGCTCTCCCGGGTTTCTTACCATATCCTTGACCAACAGTGACGTTTTACGTATTGCCAGGGGGCGGCAGCGATCCGCGGCAGTGCACTTTGTCCTGATTAGGGTCGCACCACGTCCAAGTTGCGTTATTCTCGGTTTCTACTTTGCAGACAAGATATTGACCGCGCCGAGGCTTCGGCGGTGAGCAATAGCCGCTCGATCTGTGCTTTTGCGGTTGAGTACTGTATAAGCTCTTGCGACATGTAGACGGAGAACCGTACTCGAAGAGGTCTCACTTCGAAGCCCCGCCGCGGTGGTCTAGTGGCTAAGGAACTCGGCTGATGACCCGCAGGTCGCGGGATGGAATCCCGGCTTCAGCGGCTGCATTCGCGATAGAGGTGGAAATCCTGTAGGCCCGTGTGCTCAGGTGCACGTTAAAGAACCCCTGCAGGTGGTCGAAATTTCCGGAGCCCTCCACTACGGCGTCTCTCATAATCATATGGTGGTTTTGGGACGTTAAATCCCACATATCCACCAATCATGAGGTCTTACTTTGAATTAAGGCACCAAGATCAAGCAGCCTACGAAGAACGGTCGGTGTTTAGGGGCGTGAAGCAACGTACGCACGTAGCCAGAATTTTTTGCCAGGCCTCAATGTTTGAAAGTTTTTTTCATGGCAGATCAAAATAAAGTTGCCGAGAATACGGAAGGTGCCTAATTATCACAATAAAATTTGAACAATGTGGATTGCAGCACAAGAGGCGATTTAATCAGTGATGGAAAGCGAAATTTGGAAGGTGAAAGATCTAGTTTTGTTCTATAAGGCTTATTTAGAGGTTCGTACTGGTCGTTAGCCCCGGATATTCTTACTATCTTAAATAATACTTTGCGTCATGAGGTTGTCAGTAACCACAAATCAGTACAAAAATTTACCTAACAATGAAGATTTGCATTCCCAAGCCCGGTACTACAATACAACTGTCCGTGTTATAGCATTGTTTGAACGCCATAAATGGGTAACCTACAGGAGGTCTCTACGCTTGAATACGGGTTCATGCATCAAGGTGACCATTCAAGTCAGTGAGCACTTCAAGTACAACTGTCCCGATCGCAAAGGAAAGGCTGATAAGTAACAAAACACCAGAAACATTCGAAAACACCTATTCATGGTAAATATTTTAAAAGAAAACGAAGTTTATTAACTTTCAAAGAAGAGATGAGGAGAAAAGCACACATAACACGAATAATCCTTAAGTATTTCCATGCTTGTCTTTCTTCGCATTCGCGCAAAAGAGGGGACGCGAAGTATTACGTAAGTAGGAATTAAGGGCCCAGGCTAACGCAACGAAACAAGACATATAGGAACGTGATTACGGTACCATAACAATGTGATGAAGCGTGGCAATTAAATATTTCTCTGAACCATCGACTGATATGGTTAAGAACTTATCCGAAACAAACGCTAAGCGATGTTGACGGCAGCACCAGTTAACGTTACAGTGGGTTATATAGGTAGACAAGACGTAAGATGATTGTAACTGTAGATCAGCAACGTCCAGAGAGTTCCCATGTTTCTTTGCGCGTACGCGAGAAGGGGAGAGAGGGGGGAAGCGACAGATGGTAGTCCAAATTAGATCAAAGAGAACCAGGCCTTGGGCAAGGTCTTGTGAACGCCGATATCTATGACTACATGGTGCCTCAGGGTGCAGATGCGTCGATTCCATGCATAATGCATGCAAAGCGCTGGTCGCGTTAGCCGCGTGCTGGAACACCTCATCGATCTTTCTTGCTACTTTACGTGCGCACGTGCTACAAGGGGCGCGTGTGCAAAACCAATTAGGTGATTTATTCGCGCATCACTGCTCATGACGCAGGGAAGTTTCGAAACGTTTTCTGCCAAGGTCGTTAGTTAAAAACGCAATCGTGTCGCCATGTGTGTTCACTGCTGTCGTCAGAAAAGAAAAAGGGACCCTTCTAGTCTGTTTCATCGTCGGCAAAAAAAAAGAAGTCTCTGCGCATCGAACTTCAGTAAGTAGTAATAGTAATAGTTGTTACGTTTTTACGGCCCGAAACAATGCGATGATGACGAGACACGCCGTAGTGGAGGGCTCCGTGAATTCCGGCTGCTGGTGGCCATTTGTCGCGCACCCAAATTTGAGCACATGGACATCTAGCATTGTAGTTTTCTTGTAAAATGTCACGGCCACGGCCGGCATTCTATCCTGTGACCTGCATGTGGGTCAGCAAACGAGCACCAAAATCACGATACTAGGACGATGGCTTAATTAAACTATAGTAAATGAGGTTAAATGATTGGGCGATTGAGATCATGGTTTACAGAGCTATAGGCATAAAATGAAGATCAGATTCTCGTGTCGTCTGGTCTCTTTAGTGCGCAGTCATTTCCGCTGCGAATAATCAGGGAATCGCAGTAAATACACTACGAGCCATTCAGATTAACATAAATTGTCTAAATATGTTCCTTCATACATGAACTCTTAATATTATTTATGTGCCCAGCTAAAACTCTCTGGACAGCAAGTTGTGGCGGACAGAGAACGGAAACTACAGTAAACTACGCCAAGCAAGGCAACCATGCATTTGACCAAGATGGATAAATTGGGCAGCACAAGCTTTTCGCGGCTCTGCGGTTTGTTAACCCGGGGATTTCCAGTTTCGTGGAGGTTTTTTCAGGTTTTTCTAGTGGCAACGGGTGAGCACGATTATTTGGACCCATTATTTGAGCCGGTACCGACTTTGCATGAGTACATGTGTAAACCGAGTCCTCTGCAAGCCTGACTGAGCTGACTGCAGCGCAGTGTCTCTAGACTAATCGGTCAGAGCATAGCCAAGCTGCCGTGTTTACCAATTGTTTTCTGAAAAAAAAAGAATTTAATGAAAGGCTTGAAGTAATGTTAGCTCAAATACATGGCTATAGCTTCTTTTACTTTTGGCAAGTAGTTCAAATGACGTCAAGTAATTATAATAAGTTTCTTCCTGTTCGTGACATTCATGTAGCCGCGGTTCAAAACTATGTGACTCTTTACTTCTAATACGGTCACTCAAACGCATGGTGTGGAATTAATTCTTCTGGAAATCGTTGCGGGAACTTTCAATGGAGCTAGCTTTTTGACAAGTGAACTTTTCTTCGTCTAAGCAACGCTGTTGCCCCGACGAAGACAAGTCAACTTGCCGAAACACTGTTTCCAGTGATTTTTTATCCTGAAAAAAATTTATGATGGCTGAAAAACTCTCCATGCCTCTGAAGTACAGTCTCATTTCGTACTTAATTTCTGCGAGAAAGCTATGTGCGTCGTCGTAACAAACGTGATCGAGTCAAATACTATGTCTCCTACTCGTGATTGTTGATAATCTTTTGCAATGGTTTGGATATTCTGGATTCAAAGTTTCCTCATTGCGTCCATATGACAGTTGCAAATTTAGGCTGATTTTATAGATTGACACTTTCACACTGCGTGCATGTCTGTCTCCTTATATACAAAAGCTCAAATAAAATTTTATTTTATTTATTTCGACTGAGCTTCGTCTTACTGAAAAATCAGTCAGCCGAAGTTTCGCCACTTGAGAACACACGAACAAAATTAAAAAAATAAGAATATCATTAACAAAATTTTACGAACGGCCGCATCATGCAAGCGGGCAGCGGACCTGATATAGAAAGCAAGAGTGCAAGGCGCTCGCATGCGAAGTGAGAAACAAGAGCTTTTACACTGACCCTTTTCCTCTCGGGTTTCACCCTTTCCCTCTATGAAGTGACCTCATCAGTGACGTCATATAAGAAATGTTCTGTCTATGGTTCACTTCTGGTTAGATGCCCGGCAGCTGCCAGTGGTAAAAGCAGCGCTTCCGCTGCGTATCAGCATGCAAGACATGCGTACACATGGCAGTTTGAAGGAGTTTCCACCGCCTGGCAGAGTACGAGACAATTCAAAACAGATATCTCGAGTAAACTTGTTTACAATGCAACGCCAGAAATACAGTACAGAAAAGGAGCAAAACAGAAAGAAAGACGGTGCTGATCATGAAGGTTTGAGTTAACACATAGAAAAGAACCCTCTTTCGGACGTTTCCTGTCCTGTCTTTCTGGTGTTGCGTTGTGAAGAAGTGAACTATTGATGCCAACCAACTGGCCCAACTTACCATCTTGCTGCGATATCTGCAGTACATGGCAGTCGGAGCCTATCTCACCCTGACGTCACGTGAGCCAACTGTTGGCGCCACGAATTGTGCCGCAAAATTGGGAAATGGCAGGAAAAAATAACGAACTTGCTTTTGGCAATTTTAGACGCGGTTGAATAGTGTAATTTAGAAATCTACGGTACTACTGAATCACTGCGAAAGCCGGCCAACATCACGAAGTATTTCTTATAGTGGTGTTGTGACACGTCATCGTCGCCTGGTAGTGTCTGGTAACAGGCACTACCAGGCGACATAACGACCATAAAGCGCAAAGACCGAAAAAAAAAGCTCCGTACCACAGGTGGTATGGTATTATTGTAACTACGCAAAAATTCCGATAACGTTCGGCGAAACCTCATTGCCTGGGCTTGATTTTCGCAGTCCACTTCGGTAGATCGATGGCTAGGGTTATTTGCTGCTGATCCAAAGGTCACAGGTTTGATACCGGCTGTCGCAATCCGGTGGAGGCGAAATGCGACTGAATGAGCACGCAGTGGGCTCATTTTCCGAGTCAGTGGTGTGCGAAACGCTATCATTCGGTTGGTTGAAGGGACACGTTCAGCTAGTCCTGTGGAACTGCTTGCTCTCCATTGAAAACTGGAACAGGAGAGCAAAGACACCATACACGCTTATTTTAAACCTAATAACTGAGCCTAATTACTCTCTCTCTCACTCCTCATGAAGTCCTAACAGCATATAGTGTCCCTTCGGCTGACGTACGCACAAGGATAGCTTCGACTTCGACCTCTAGGAAGCACCAAATTACGCTTTTCGCTAATGCGAATGCAGTTTTTACCCCCGTATTCTAGAACGTCCCTTCACTCAACGCTTCACCGTCACTTGAGAAAGCCTACGCGAGTGTCATCTGAAAGAACAGCAAGTCACTGCATATCAGTGATAATCTGCTGCTATTCTCGAGTAGCGCAGCGTCATTTTCAGCCGAGTAGTGGCGCACTGCTCAACTCTGTCAAGTGAAGGGTGAAAGTCGAGTCGAAGAGCGTTAGTAAATAAGGGGGTTGGTCGAGCTAACTCAGGCATCTGTCGGAATCCATCCACCGCCCCTTTCGCCAGTTTAAACCGACGAAGTATTTTTTCAGAAGTATTAGGTTAATACCAGCAGAGAGGGATAAGCGGGCCTTAAAGATATGCCGGAAACGTTAGCCTGCTTTGTCGCCCATGACTTACGTAATATCCAGGGTACGGGCGAAGATATGCGGCATATACAGAATTGTCCAGTCGTACGAACAGCGTATACAATCACAGGCACTCATTTACGCAAGCGTAAGGTCAGAATTATTACGGTTGAAAACTCGAGGTCATCTTCTGGGTATTAGTTTCTCTCACAGAAACGGCAGCGCCAAATGTCGCTCAAGAGTCCAGACATAACAACAGGTTAAAATAGAGACTCGCTAACATTGCCTTGTTTTATTACTCAGCGAGACGTGTGTCTCTTCTTTTCCCCAGTGCGAGAGCGTGGCCAAGTTAAACGAACAAAAACAAACGAGATGATAATCATCAATTGGGAAGGAATACTAGACCGGGCGTTTTCATGACATATCCCCAAATGAAGCGACAAAGCTGCGATTCATCTTCGCTACGACGCCTACGTATCCCCGAATCTTGTCTGTTTTTTTTTTTGTTGCTCCTACTTTTTCACAGAACCAGCCGCAGTTCTCAGATGCATCCGACCGGTGATATACGAGACGTTCGAGGCGTTGCGAACGCAATCGAAAAACTGCCAGAAACACGACTGTAACAAAGAAAACCGCATCTCTCGGTGGCGATTCCGCCAAGTTTCGACAGGTGCAGCGCGAGGCCACTGAGCAAGAGATAGATTGAGCTTTCAAACCTTGATTTATGTCGCGATGTTGTTGAAAATTTCTTGACGTTCCGTGGGCCACGTCACCGGCTGCGAGCAACAAAACAATAAGAGGTATAAACTTTCTCGTTTTGCTGCCAAAGGCAATGTTTCAAGGGAAAATGTTTTAAAAAAGACAGAGAAAGAAAAAAAAACTCGCGCACCAGCAACCCAATTCGTTGCTAAAAATACCAGGTAAGACGGGTGACAGTCTGGTACAGTATTACCATGTGCTACCTCACCTGTTTGCTTTTTTTTGGTTTTGCAGCACGTGATAAATGAAAGGCGTCATAAATGGAGAACATTCCGAGGGTCAAAACGCGGACGTCAGTGAATAAGATTGATTGACCACTTCGAAGATCGCGTTCTGAATAATGCAGCCTTTTTTTTCTGTATTAGTATATTACACTGCAGTGTGTTTCTAACCTTGGTTGTCAGCAAAAGAACGGGCAATAAGCCGGTGGCGCCGCAATGCGGAAGTGAGCCAAATCGTACCGCATTGTGCGTCTATAGCAGCCACCCCATGAACCCAGCTGTGTCACATTGTTCACGCATACCATTATTATAAATATGAACACCATGATAAAAATTAACTGTAAGACTTATTAATGCTGTCAGTAATTGGACGAAGATACCAGAGAAAAAAATGGGGTACGAAGTGCTTGAAGTGACTGGATGCTGTCAAGGTAGCGAATTCAGAACAAAATACTTCCCCTTAGTAATTCTGTGAGGCCTCGGTACTCGATCTGGTTATGATTTAGAACTTGTCCGCCGACCCGAACAGATTTACTGGTAACCAGGAGATCAAGAAGCAATACATATAATGTATTACTTTTCCATTTTACCTTTTAGCTAGGTGGACGTGAAGTGTATGGAGTGCCTAAATTTGTGAAGTTTCAAAGTTTCCTACAATCCATCATCAAGCAAGGCGTACTTTGAATCAAAACAAGCACTGATGGCCATAAAGCCATAAAATGGCAACATATCCACGGAGTGAATGATGGAGAGTGGGGCGAAGTATTCGTCCGTCCATGCGTCCGTCTGTGTGACCGTCCATGCTTCTATTCGTGCGCCGGTCCCTGCGTTCGTTCATGCATCCGCCCCTTCGTCCGTTCATGCGTCCATCCATGCATCTGTCTGTGTGTCCATTCGTCCATCTATTCAGGACTCCAAGTACCACTATCTCGCATCTTTTCATCTTATATTCTCCATATAGAAGCACCGCCATCCAGCGGACATTTCAAGGACTAAACGAGAGTTGGCACACGCACACTTTCTTACGGCTAGCGCTTCGGGTCCACTTCCCACCTTTAACCACCTCGAGTTCATGGTATATACTAGTTCACTGTATTCATGGCACTGCGGCCGAACGCTCGCTAAACCTTTCGAAAACCAAGGAGGTTATGCCCAGCGAGTATGACGTAGCAAACTTTTTCAGTCAGATAGTACTCAATGTACATGCCAGTGGCTGCTAATGTGAAATGAGAGACAGGAGGATTCAGCTTTTAATTTCTTGCGGCTTGTGCTTCGTATCTGCTTCCCTCCTTTAACCACCTCGAATTCATTCATGGTATATACTAGTTCATTGTATTCATGGTTCTGCGGCTCAATGCTCGCTAAACCTTTCTAAAACTAAGGAGGTTACACCCAGCGAGTACAATGTAGCAACCCTTTCTTGTCCGATAGTGCTCAATGTACATGCCAATGGCTGCTAATGGGGATCACAGCGTGCGCTTTGACTAAAAGCCGAATGCTCCTGTCTCTCATTCCCCATTAGCAGCCAATGGCATGTACATTGAGCACTATTTTTTATTGTTAAACAATGCACAGAAGAAATCTCTCACAGGCACCACCTTGGAGGTCAAATGTTATACCTATTTCGGGTACGTGCCACTGGTGGTTACGTACTACGAGGGACGCACAAGCCACGCCATAAGGAGCTTCGCCCCTAAAAGACACACACAAGTTAACTCGTGCACAAACTGTTTCTGGCAGTGCGAATAAGCCATGTAGCCCACATAGCCACTTTATATGAATTAACAACAAAATGTTTGTAGAACAGAGGAAGTAACGAGGAAATCCTCATAAATATACCATAACGGAAAGCGTCCGTGGGAGGAGAGATTCGCCCAGCCAACCAGGGATGCTAGCAAATGGTGGCGGGTGAACGATTTAGTATGTACAGCCCTACGCGCATCAACATTGACTATTAGAAATGGTTATGCAACGGATGATTGCCACTCACCTACTTGCAAGGTGCCCTTCTTCCACCTCGCCGCATCCCAAAGAGCTGGTATCGAACGGAACTCCGCAAGGTGGCACATGAACTGCAGCGTTTAGTCGCAACGTTACCGTTGACAGATCCTTCACTGTTAGCTAAAGCCACGACTACTTGCATCATGCTCGCAGTGACCTCCTGCACCACCATGCATATTTGCACTTGCAGTAAGCACTGGGGATTGGTTTAGCTACACACCGAGAGCTGTGACAAGCACCAGTGGCGCGGCCATGGATTTGTCAGTGGCGATCAAAAAGTGACTCAAGGCGACCAATATTCACACGCGCGTGCGACTTTCACCCGTCGGTAGTTATAGCGCGAGAACAGAACGATGACACAGAGACAAGAAGGACACGAAGGACGCGTGTCCTTCTTGTCCCTTTGTCCTTGTTCTGTTGTCGCGCTATAACTATCGTCATGTCATACCAACTAGCCCAAGCTGCCACACTTCTATTAAACCCGTCGTCACACAGAATTCGCGTCTGCTGACGCTGCTATTACCTAGCATAAGAAACTAACGTACCGTGTCTGCGCATGTGATTGCTTCAAATGTTCGTGACGGCTGTGACAACAATGAAAAACGGAGCCCGGGAGTGACTGAGTAAAAGCGGTGTTCAAAAAGACTCCTTTGTGACTAACTTGGTGACGCGACCAACGCTAGCCGCGGGTGTGAAAGAGCCTTCAAGCACTAGTTTTGATTTCCTAGACTTTATATTGTTTCGCTTAGCGGCACATCGACTGCTTCAAAATACGGAGCCAACTAACACGCTGAGCGTGCCCTGTTTTACTTCCCCGCTTGAATCAGGGTGTGGTTGGCGACCTTGACTGGTATAACCAGAACTCGTTTGAAGGGCCACCGACGCCAGAGGCGGACGAATAGGAGTCTCGGAGGGCGGTGCGTACTCGCTGGTGCCTCGGTGGCTTCTTCGGGAGACCGCTTCATCCGATCCGTCTTCGGTGACATCTCGGTCTCCTCGCCGACGAAGGCCTTCGGCAAAAACCAAATTGAGCGCAATTTAAGCGGGGTGCCAGAGGTTAAATGGGACAGAAATGCCTCAGCGCTTCATTTGTTTCTACCAATCGCCTCCACCGACAATTAACCTCTTCTCTATGTTAGCCAACAGTTGGCCAACAGCAGCGACAAAAACAGAGCGAGAGAAGAAATATGAAAAAGGCCTGGAGGTAAACTAACCTACTTTTACTTTGTTACCATACACATGAGGGTGCGGGAGGGGTAGTATGAGGGTAAATGAGAGAGCAAATCCAGCTAACAATTGATTCATTGATTGATTGATTTGTTGGGTTTCACATCCAAAAACCACCATATGATTATGAGAGACGCCGTAGTGGAGGGCTCGGGAAATTTCGACCACCTGGGGTTTTTTAACGTGCACCCAAATCTGAGCACACGGGTCTACGACATTTCCGCCTCCATCGGAAATGCAGCCGCCGCAGCCGGAATGGCTAACAATGGCGAACTCGAACACGCCGTAATAAAACATGTTTTTTGCACACCTTTGTAGGTTCTCCTTTGTAGGGCGGTCGTGTGGTATCGTTTCCACTCGTACGATAACTGTGTTTTTTTTCTGGTCTAATGTAAGCACTACACGCATTAATAGATGAATGTTCGTCGTTGAATAGATAAGACAGTGCGTTTCCCTGGTCAGCGATGTATAGCCCCCACTGAGGCACCCTTGACATTTTATCGTGATCTATCTATTACATTAAAATATACGCCTCATTTTATCGGTAACTATCTGTCGTATAACATTATCGACTGCCAATGCTGTTCTTTACTCACCAAGGCCGCCTTCGATTGTTGCACCGAGGATTCGCCGCTCCCTTCCGAGTGATCGTCTCCGCCTGAAGTGGGGCAAAGCGGATCGCTCATGTCGGAGTCATTCTTCGAAAAGTCGCAAGTATAAACGACTGAGCCATTGCAACTACCAGCCACGTCGAGAGCCGTACAATTCTCCAGATCGTCCCGTTTCCACTCGGCGTCCTCGGCGAAAGGACGCGCGTACGTTGGCAGACGACCGAAGATAGCGACCGCGACAACGAGCAGAGTTATCGAAAATTGCATGTCTTGAAAACTGATTATAGCGTAACTAGCATGAAGAGCGTTTTCTCTAGAGTGGCGGCTCGTTTATTAGGCACCTAAGATGTTAACCATTACTTTTGCTGGTAATATGTCGTGGACACCTTCCAAGTTCATATATTCGGCCCCTTTGCCTAGCAAACACTTCCCTGGACGGTCTTATAGCTCGTCGAAACAAAGCCTGGGCGTCGAGTTGGTCACCGCGTTGCGTAAACGTGCATTCTAAGCTAGGACAGCCATTATCAACGAGAAAGATCTCCGGTTGATGGATGCGAGGGCCTCAAAGGCGACACGGGCAGTGAAGTCGCTAAAGTATATTTACCGATAAGCAGATGCAAAAAGGCGTCGTTCGGTTTTCTAACGTTTTCTCTGTTGAAAATGCCGAGCTACTGTGACGCAAAAATTACCCGCGCCGCCCTCCTCGGAGGACCCTCGACTGAGTACATATGCCGAGTAACGGGTTTGTCACAGTATTAGACCGATACGCAGAATACAGTGTACTTAGCTTTAACATTTGTGTTGGACCAGTCGGTGCGATGTCTGCAAAGCTAAACTTTTAAGTTCGATAACTGGTTCGGTGTGTGCATGTTCAACCGGGTGAAACAACTACCAAATATGCGTATTGCTCCCTCGAAGCTAATCAAATCTACAGGCGCCTCGATTAACGGTTGAACAGATAGAGCACGACGACAGCATCAAGACAGAGCCGGCAGAGAGCTCGGCGTAACATGCCAAAGTTTTCTCTGGTATAGAAGTTCGGAGAAGACAAAACAGAAAAAAATGAAGATACGGTGAAAAGTAAAAGGTAGCCTGGAGGACAGTCGATTCGGTGCGTCAGCGCGAAAAGGCACAATAAATACGAAACTAAAGGAAGCCTATCTACTTCCTCGTCAGCTAATCTCAGTCGACAACAACCCGGGGATGCTCGTGCTTGGAAGGCGTGTACCTGACAAGTTCTGAAAAGCTGTTCTCGGGTCAGTGTGTCATCCTTCCACGGCTCAGTAGGTGTCACGCGTGCAAGTGAGACTAGTTTGGAAAAGTGCCTTATGCAGGCGCAGAGATGGTGGAACGTCTAACGTGGTTGCAGTGCTGGCTACCTCATTTTATGAACATTACGTATGTAGGCCTATGATAGAGGCTTCACGTAAGGGCGCCACGCGTATGCGCACCACTTAAAAATATTGGTTAGTCACATATCGTTTTCTTTGGCCAAGCATGAATGCTGACGTGCGATGCAGGGCGCGTGCCTGCCTTCGGTTTCAGCGTGTTAAAGTTCACCGTCGCACTGTCACGGAACATCCCCTTTTCGGCCTCCAGACGCAAGGTTTTTCCACGTCGATCAGGACACTGTCGGTCCTCTTCCACAATCACAAGGGGTCCGTTACCCGCTGACATGTGTGAATCGCATCACCAGATGGCAGGAAGCGTTTTCCATTTCCGACATCACAGCACCGACAGTTGCTAAGGCTTTCACAAACGGCTGGGTGTCGCGCTTTGGATGCCCTTCCGTCGTCACCACCGAGTCGTAGCCGTCAATTTCAATCCGCCCTTTTCACCACACTTGCCAATATCCTGGGCATTCGACACACTCACACGACTACCTATGATCCTTCCGCCAATGGCATGGTCGAACGGTTTCATCGACAACTGAAAGCGGCCCTCACTCCTCACCAGCCAAGGGAACGTTGGCTCGACAACCTACCCTTCGTACTTCTGGGCATCCGATCAACATTGAAGGCGGGGTCTCGGCTGCTCACCAGCCGAGCTAGTCTACGGCATTTCCCTGCGGCTTCTAGGGGAATTGTTTGAGCCGTCGTCGGCATCTTACACTCATTATGCCTCCACTTACATTAGAGAGCTGCGTACTACGTTTTAGGATCTTGCTCCTGTAACTCCTGCCAACCGACACCCCCAGTCTTTCTTCGTCTGCCACGATCTGCATGACTGCAGTCATGTTTTCATTGGGCGTGATCAAATACGACCGCCCCTCACACCGGCCTATGACGACCCATTTCGCGTACTTCATCGTACGCCAAAAACATTGACGATAGACACCAACGGCCGCGAAGACCGTCTGGCTGTCGAACGACTAAAACCGGCATACGTTGTCACTCTCGCACTCGCGGGACTTACATCTGCAGTTTGGATGCCCTTGTTCAAACACGTTCACTAGGCGACTTCTATGACTCAGGTTCTAACCCTCGTATTCCAGAACGTCCCTTTACTCAACGCATCACCTTCACTTGAGAAGGCTGATGGGAGCACCGTCTCTAGGCAGGGAAAGTCAGTGCTTATCAGCGATAAAATTCGCCGCGACATCTCACTATTATCACTATTTCACAAACTCGTCCACACCAGCTTGATGCCATCTGTTCACCTTAATCTAGCACATCGAACTTCGAGCAAACTACATAACACGTTTAGCTTATCACGCATGTACGGCAATACTAACGCTTTCAACCAGTCGGCTCTTCCACGAGCTATTCGTTTGTGGAATGATTTGCCAGATGATCTTGCGTCAGAACAAGACCACACAAAGTTATATCATACTCTTAAAAAATACTTATGCACCAAGAACTGCTCTATCGCATCTTCGTAATCATCTGTGCTTATAGGACTGTTGCCGATGTTTTTGCACTATGCTAGGTTGTAGTTACTGTCATAATATTTTTTGTATTCCACCTTCACATACTGGAACTCACTTTTCTAGTATGTATTTTGCTTACATGTTCATAAGTTGAACTGCATTTCCTAATATATTCAATATTTGCCTATCAATGTGTAGATATATATGTATATATATATTTTATAACACATTATATGTACCGCCTTTCTTACACAATGCCCCTCGAGGGCTCTGTAAGGTACTGTAAATAAAGAATAAATAAATAATCTGCTGCAATTCTGGAGTAGCGAAGCGAAATTTTCAGCCGAGCAGCGGCGCAGTGCTCAACTCTGTCAAGTGAAAAGTGAAAGCCGAGTCGAGAAGCGTTTGTGAATACGGGGGTAATTGGTGGGAGCCCTTCAGCGCCTCGGCACGCCGCACCTGTCAAAGAAGAAGTTAGTATTCTGTCACGAGGCGGGTGCAGGGCGAGAATAAAAAAAAATTAGTTCACAACTCAACGCTGTCAGAACTGGTTCTTTCTCGTGTTAGCCCCGACACGCTTAAGAATAGTTAACCACTATTTGAGTGCACTACACGCAAGGATTATAGTATAAGGTCCCGTCACCAAGTCGAAAATATTGTACGTCTGACCTCACAGGTCTTAAAGTCATGATTATCGTTGAGAACCTGCGTGTTCATAACCCTGCATCAGAGACAATTATCAACAGGAGGGGGGGGGGGAGGACAGTAACAATAAGAGAGAAGTCAGAGAGGTAAACCAGGCTCATGCCCGGTTCTACCCTACTTTGGGGGAATGAAAAATGGGCATAGAGATTAGAGAGAGAGAAGAGAAGAGAAAGAAAGAAAGAAGGATTGTCAGTCAATGGGCTTACGCGTATGCAGCGGTGGCACTACACAGAAGTTAAAGGTGTTCACATAAGCCTGTAGTCCTTAAAAAGCACAAGACGGCTTTGACTGCTTTTTGAGCCGATGAAAGGCGACGACAGTGTTCCAGTATATAGCATCTGCATAGAGACTGGCCGATCGTCTAATTGTCGCAATGTGTCCGAAAGCTTCTGTCTTTCAGTGACAAATCGAGGGCAATGGCATATGAGATGGTCGATGTCTTCTTCGGTGACAGAGTTCCTAGAAAACATATCGGCTTTACTTGGCAACTTCATCATATGATTAGAGGGGAAGGGGGGGGGGCAGCCGACGCTCATTCATTGCGCACTCCTATAAAGCCCACGTAACGCGCGTGCATAACCATACCAGTGCAAGCGTTTCGGTTCAAGCTTGGCGAGAAGCAAACGCATGCGCGTACGTTTTAACGCGGCACCTATATTTATTCACAATACTGCCAGTCTCCAAAGAGACCATAGCAGGTGAGCACTACAGTATACAGTTACAAAGAGCACTTAACACTTTCAGGATCGTAAATTGGTAAATAATGTGTAAAAATACAAATCAGCAACCTTGAAGCATACAATCAGCACTTATGCACACCATACACACCAAATACAAGTGAATGCCGGTTTGCATGTCACAGAAAAGCAGACATATCAAGGACGCTAAAAGACGTTATTTTCAATTCTTGATAAGAAATCGCAATAATATAGTATTGCAAGGGGGCTTATTAGCGACGCCAGATAATAGGCAGACAGCCGGTACAGAAACAAATGCTCGGGCAGTCCAATGTCTACAGCTCGTGCTCGCGCTTCGCACTCAGCGGTGGTCCCACTATCATTGCCTTGCGAATTCCCCACTACAATGCCCCGGCGACGAAGACGAGCCATCCTGGCGACTCAAGGTGACGAGAGAACAGGAGGGTCGTAACAGGGCTTGAGGCGACTGACGTGGACCGTCTCACGACCAAGGCGGCGCTTGTCCGTGGACGGCTTGAGTGGTTCAATCACATAGGTGACAGAAGAAGGGTGTTGTATGACGCGGTAAGGGCCCGTATACTTCGGTGCAAACTTGGGAGTCAGTCCAGGAGAGTGGAAAGGCAGTCGGAGCCACACGAGAGAACCAACGGGGAAGGTATTCTGAACAAGATCATGGTCGTGGCGATCTTTTTGGAGGGCTTGGTTATCGGCTGTGAAGGACCGTGCAAGTTGACGACACTCTTCGGCATGTTCAGCCATTTCAGAAACTGGGCTGAACTCTGAGGCATCAGGATTGTATGGCAAAATTGTGTCGAGTGTGTTGCATGGGTCACGACCATATAAAAGAAAAAATGGAGAAAAGCCTGTTGTTGATTGAATCGCCGTATTATAGGCGTACGTCACGAAAGGAAGAACAACGTCCCAGTTGGAGTGGTCGGAATCAATATACATAGCGAGCATGTCTCCGAGGGTTCTGTTGAAACGTTCCGTTAGGCCGTTTGTCTGAGGGTGATAGGCTGTTGATGTGCGGTGTACCGTACGGCATGAATGTAGGAGCTGCTGCAGAACTTCGGACAAAAATACGCGTCCTCTGTCACTCAGGAGCTCCCGTGGTGCACCATGACGAAGAACAAACCGGTGCAAGATGAAGGTTGCAACGTCACGAGCACCAGCCGAAGGCAGCGCTGCCGTTTCGGCGTACCTTGTCAGATGGTCGGCAGCCACAATCACCCATCGATTGCCACCAACAGAGCACGGTAGCGGGCCGTATAGGTCAATCCCAACACGGTCGAATGGGCGTGCAGGACATGGCAAAGGCTGCAGTTGACCGGGTGAATGAGGGAATGTCTTGCGCTGCTGACACTGGGAACATGAGCGAATGTGTTTGCGTACAAACGTGTACATACCCCGCCAGTAGTAACGTTGGCGGATCCGCTCATACGTCTTTAGCGCACCGGCGTGTGCGTGTTGCGGTTCAGCATGAAAATATTTGCAGATATCAGACCGCATATGGCTGGGTATGACTAGCAACCATTTACGACCCGTCACTTGATAGTTGCGACGGTATAACAGGCCATCCCGTATGGCGAAATGCGTTGCTTGGCGGCGAAGAGCACGCGGGTAACCGGAAGTTGATGCGTCAGAAAGCATATTCAATAGCGAGGCGATCCAAGGGTCCTTGCGCTGTTCGGATGGCATGTCTGTGACGCTGACGGCAGAGAGGGGAAGGTCCAGGGCTGATATATCCGTATCATCGGATTTCACGGGTGATCGTGAAAGCGCATCTGCGTCAGAGTGCTTTCGCCCCGATCGGTAGACGACGCGTATGTCGAATTCCTGGAGGCGTAGTGCCCAACGTCCGAGGCGGCCGGAAGGATCTTTTAGCGAAGCCAACCAACAGAGCGCGTGATGGTCAGTTACCACATCAAAAGTTTGGCCGTACAAATAGGGGCGAAACTTGTTTAACGCCCACACAATCGCGAGGCACTCTTTTTCCGTAACAGAATAGTTGGCTTCTGCCTTAGTGAGGGCGCGGCTGGCATAGGCGACCACATACTCCGTAAAACCTGGCTTGCGTTGCGCGAGTACTGCACCAAGGCCAACGCCACTTGCATCCGTGTGTACTTCGGTTGGCGCAGTAGGGTCGTAATGGCGCAGTACGGGTGGTGAGGTAAGGAGTCGGCGCAGTGTTGCGAAGGATTCGTCACAGGCTGCTGTCCAATTCGAAAGATCTGCAGGGCCAGCAAGGAGTTTGGTGAGTGGAGCGATGATGGAGGCAAAGTTCCGGACAAAGCGACGAAAATAGGAGCACAGGCCCACAAAGCTCCGTAGTTCTTTAACAGTAGTCGGCTTAGGAAATTCGGCAACAGCACGAAGCTTGTCAGGGTCGGGAAGAATGCCGGCTTTCGAGACGACATGACCAAGTATGGTGAGTTGTTTAGCCCCGAAGTGACACTTCTTCAGGTTAAGCTGAAGCCTGGCGTTTGTAAGGCACTGTAGAATCTTGCGCAGACGAGTGAGATGCGAAGTGAAATCGGGTGAAAAAACCACAACGTCATCAAGATAGCACAAGCAAATGTTCCATTTGAGACCACGTAAAATGCTGTCCATCATTCGCTCGAATGTGGCAGGCGCATTGCAGAGTCCGAATGGCATCACGGTAAATTCATAGAGGCCATCCGGTGTGACAAACGCCGTTTTTGGACGATCAGACTCAGCCATTGGGACCTGCCAATAACCCGAGCGAAGGTCAAGCGAGGAAAAGAATTCTGCACCTTGGAGACAATCGAGAGCGTCGTCTATGCGGGGAAGAGGGTAAACATCTTTCCTCGTAATGTTGTTTAGGCGCCTGTAGTCTACGCAGAACCGGACTGAACCATCCTTTTTTTTGACGAGTACAACTGGGGAAGACCAAGGACTACAAGAAGGCTTGATGACTCCGCGCTGTAGCATGTCGTCTACTTGTTCTGCAATTACCCGACGCTCCGCTGGTGACACACGATAAGGGCGCTGGCGCAAAGGAGTACTCTTTCCTGTGTCAATTGTATGCACAACGGTGTTCGTTCTTCCTAGCACCGCTTGGGGAAAGTCAAACGAACGCTGGAATTCGTGCAGCAGGGTAACAAGCTGCTCTCGTTGAGCCGGGGCGAGATGGCTGTCAATAGAATGGTGAAATGCATCGGTAGACACGCTGTTCAAGGCAAAGTGAGGAACCAACGCGTTCAGCTCCATATTCGGCTTGGTGTCGAAGAAATCGGCAGGCACGATAGTACCTTCATCGATGAGCTGAATGTGGCCGAGCGTCTCGTTGCGGCGCAAACTGAGGGGGCACGAGTTGGGATTGGAAATAAATATCCCGGTAGTGTCTTGACAAAGCTCAAGAATGGCGAAAGGCAGCGATGTGTGGTGGCGGCTACCGAAGATGTCAGATGGCGTGAATAGGACGGTAGCGTCAGAAAGTGAAGCACAGCAGGCAGGGACAAACTGGGCGCTGAAAGGAGGAAGGTCTATGTCCGTCGCGACGACAAGGTTAGCCACACTAGATACGGCCGCATCAACAGAAGGCGCATCACCAAACGGTAACAGCTCCACTTCGGCCCGAGCGCAGTCCACGACGGCGTGATGACGTGATAAAAAATCCCATCCTAGGATGACATCGTGGGAACATGAAGCCAACACGTGAAATTCAATGGTGTACAACACGTCTCGAATCACAACTTTTGCTGTACATAACGCGACAGGCTCAATTTGTTGGGCGCTCGCAGTACTAAGAGAAACCACGGGAGAAAGCATCGTCACTTTACGAAGAGAGCGGCAGAGTCTCTCACTAATCACAGATATCGCGGCACCGGTATCGATGAGTGCGAGTGTTCGTACACCTTCGACGATTACATCGATAAGATTGGCGGGAGACAGGCGAGGACTTGAACGATTAGACGATGACGCAGCTCGTGCCTCCGGAGCTGCGGCAGTTAGTTTTCCGTATCACTGGAGGTGGGTCGTCGACGCATAGGCGACACGGAACGACGACTTGGTGAAGGTGAAGGCGAGCGGGAAGTAGAACGTCTAGAAGCGAATGTTCGGGCGCCGGAAGCAGTTTGCGCATCGCGTTCGTGAACTTCAGGTGGTACGTGAGGCGCGTGGTATGGAGGTCGAAACGAATAGTCGGGATATCTTGGTGCGTTAACTGTGAAGCGCCGACGACATAGACGTGCAACGTGACCTGGAATTCCGCAAAAGTAACATATAGGCCGGTTGTCAGCGGTGCGCCAAGGATTTCCGGCGTGTTGCTGTGGAAACGGCGCGGTGGACGGTCGCACAGGTTGTGGCGTATACATTGGCAGACGAGATGCAGGAGGCATTGCCGCGACGGCCGCATAAGTCAGAGGCGCGGCAACAGGCGTTGGTTGAGAGGCAGGCGTAGGTAATGGCAACGCCTCGGAGACCTGCTCCTGAATAGCCTGTCTTATTGTCGGCGTTAGGCGGTTCGTTGGTGCTTCGGTGGTCGGCAGATACGAGAGACATGAAAGTTGTCGTGCGACCTCTTCGCGTACATATTCTTTTATCTGCTCCAGCAGGGAGCTGTCACCACCGACGGCCAGGGCAGCGAGAGAGTCGTCTGCAGTCGTCGACCTCCGAACTGCTGCACGTTGCTTCCGAATCTCTTCCAAGCTCTGGCACAACGTGACAAGTTCGGATACGGTACTTGGGCTCTTTGCCAGCAACATTTGATAGGCATCATCGTCTATGCCTTTCAAGATATGCCTGATCTTGTCATGTTCGGTCATCTCAGGGTTGAAGCGCCGGCATAAATCGATTACATCTTCAATATAGCTTGTGAAGTTTTCGCCCTGCCTTTGTGCACGTCCGCGTAGGCGCTGCTCAGCACGCAGCTTGCGCACTGCGGGGCGATCGAACACAGCTGCGAGGGTGGTCTTGAAACCGGCCCAAGTGATAAATTCAGTGCGGTGGTTTGTGAACCACAGGCTGGCGACGTCTTTGAGATAAAATGGGACATACTCTAATTTCGAGGGGTCGTCCCACTTGTTGGCGGCGCTCACCTTCTCAAACAGCTGCAACCAGTCCTCCACATCTTGGTCCTCGGTGCCACTGAAGAAGGGCGGATCTCGTTGGCGCAGGGTGGTAGGCACGATGACCAGTTGAGATTGGGCCGTGCTTTGCTGGGTGGTGCCTTGCTCGGTCGTCTGATCAGGCATTGCTGATGTAGTGGGCAGCTTCCGGCTTCGAAGTTCCAGGTTTGCGTACCCAGCACACTTCCACCACTTTGCAAGGGGGCTTATTAGCGACGCCAGATAATAGGCAGACAGCCGGTACAGAAACAAATGCTCGGGCAGTCCAATGTCTACAGCTCGTGCTCGCGCTTCGCACTCAGCGGTGGTCCCACTATCATTGCCTTGCGAATTCCCCACTACAGTATAAACACTGTTATATCTGCCAGCTTTGCCAATTGCTATCAGTTTTCTTATAGTTAGTGGATTCGCTTTTGATGCTGCAGGCTTGTGGCTGCAACTTAGCCCGCAGCAACCAGAGGAAAGACAGATAGCATACAGTGACCGAGTCTCACGCGCAAGCAGGTCCACGGATTCATTCGATTGATCCTCCGATGGAGCTATAAGCTTCCTACGCATTGCGGAAACGAATCGACGCGAATCAAGGAAACTGCGCTCCATTAGCGAGAAGCCCGCTATCTCTCACGGGCGGCAATTCCGAATGCGCAAACACTGAGAACACTCCTCTAGTGTCTTCCTAGTTCCGTGCAGCGTAACGGAAACCGAGGACGGGCACAGAGGCGCAAGCACAATGCCGCCCGTAGCGTGCTCGTTGACTGGAAGCAGGGAAGTTCTATATCCTGGGTATTCTCGAAACTTGTTACTTAGCGAAGTCTGTGATTATGGGTTTCGCACTTCAATATGACTCAAGGTGCATCTCGTTGGACGTATAAATCTGCTGAGTATAATGTCAGTAGTCGTGCGAGTTTCGCGTTTCAAAATCGTGATATGAGTGTGAGGGAAGCGGTAGCACAGATGCTGCGGTAATTTCGAAGGCGAAAGGTTCTTTATCATGTACCTAAATCGAAGTGCGAGAGCCTATAGTGTATTTCGCCTCCATCAAAACACGGCCGCCATGGTCGGGACCGGACCCGCCGCTCGCGGGTAATCAGTTGGTCACCATAACCACTTGACTACTGCAGCGAGTGATTCTCCTAAGTACGTTATAAATATAAAATTGAAATATCTATTGTGCTTTAGTGGGTACCGCGCTTTTGCCGCAATAACTGAACCTTTCTATGGCGTCAATATGACGGACAACAAGGCACGAACAAATGCACATACTGAAGGAGGAGTTGTGTTGCCAAACAAATGGCTGAAATAGTGTAATGTATAAGAGAAATAGCAACAAAAAGTGTTCAAAGCAAACGTCAAGCTTATATTATTGCTAGTAAAAAACAAACTTCACGTGACATCACCAAATTTATTGACTTCGAAAAAATAGAGATGAAAAGATGTCAGATCGTAATTCAAGTGTTACAAAATTGTCGGCCCGAACGGCATGAAACACGACGGATCACGCGGATTCACAGCCCGATCGGAGCAATAGGGTTTGAAAACAAAATGTTGCGCGAACGTCTGCAGTTGCTCGGTAACTTGTGCGTAGGCCTACTTATTGTAATAACCGAAGGGCTCTCTACTAAGTTTTCGAAAGGAATCCGCCCGAAAGCGAAAGTGCAGAGATACACACTTCGACACACACAAAACACTTCGGAAATTTCAGTTAGCTGCGTGCACAAAGTGCTCGCATACTTTTCAAAATACTACTACTACTACTACTTTTACTACTACTACTACTACTACTACTACTAATAATAATAATAATAATAATAATAATAATAATAATAATAATAATAATAATAATAATGCACCAGCGAGCAAGACTGAGAATTTCGGGTGCGTGCAAGATAGCTTGAAAGCTGCACGTGCTAGTCTGAAGAAAATGTCGACACATTGAAAAGTGATATCAAAAATGAGAATAACAGATGAAGAGAGGGGGACAGAAGCAGAGAACGCGTATGCAATCGCCGCTGTTCAAGCCACAATATGACGGATGCAAGTGCTACGATGCGTTGTCGGTAAAAAACAAGAAAAATTGAAGTCAGTTCAACACATGCGAAACATGTCGTCCGAGCGTAGTGCAGTTCAGAGTGTTTATCTTCGAACAATCTGTACAGGTAAGGCAACTCTACCAGTAGCCTTTACTTAATCATTCCCATGATCAACTGGAACGGTTGAGAACGCTGCGTGTGGTGCCAGCTGTGTTTCAGCAGTCAGTCGAAAATTACACGGCGGAATTTCCACCGCAAGCATTACACATTGTCCTTTATTTCTTTTCTCCCAAAAATAAAGGACCGCACGCCAAGATAACTTCCACAGAAACCCACGCATGACTCTACTCTCATCGCCCGGCTTCGCACAACCTCGGGAACTAACCAATCTGTGATAATTATTTGATATGTGGGGTTTAACGTCTCAAAACTACTAAATGATTATGAGAGACGCCGTACTGGAGCACTCCGGAAATTTCGACCTCCTGGGCTTCTTTAACGTGCACCCAAACCTGAGCACACGGGCCTAGAACTTTTCCGCCTCCATCGGAAATGCAGCCGTCGCAGCCGGGATTCGAGCCCACGACCTGCGGGTCAGCAGCCGAGTACCTTATCCACTGGGCCACTGTGGCGGGGCCTATAAGCAATCTCTACGCCGTCTAGGTGTTAACGTTGCATAGGTTCTACTGATACTTACTTTGACACCAATTTAACACTGCTTCGGGCTATACAACCATTCTGCGTACAGGACGTGCACTCTTTCGAATAGTATATATATATATATATATATTGAAACGCGCTAGCGAAGATTCGACGAAGAGGAGGAAGAGACTCGACTGGCTCGCGAGCGACGCTGTGGATCCTTGGCTGAGCTACACCTCTGCATTACCCATATTGTAAATAAACGCGTTCCATCGTCACAATTGTGGTGGAAGGTGCTGGGTAAGCTAGCTACTACAAAGTGATACCGGAGAGGCACCGTCCCCTAACGACGGAACCGCTACACGAGCTTCGCCGCAGCCGTCGACTAGCGGGCTTGGCACCATTACCTCAAGAAATGAGCTCGGACGGAGACAACCAGCAACCAGCCGCAAGGACGTCGCCCTACCACTACAGGGAGCCGCGAACCTTCACAGGGAAACCCGGCGATGACGTGGACGAATGGCTAAGCCACTATCAGCGGGTGAGCCGTTCGAACGGTTGGAATGCGGCTAGCAAGCTGTCTCACGTGGGGCTCTTCCTCGATTTCACGGCGCTGGTATGGTTTGAGAACCATGAAGACACATTGACAACCTGGGACCAGTTTGTGGAGGAAATTAAGAAATGCTTTGGAGACCCAGCAACGAAGAAGAAACGTGCCGAGCAGACGTTGTCGCAGAGGGCTCAAGTCACCGGTGAGACATGCAGAACCTACATTGAAGAGATTCTGAAGTTGTGCAAGTCGGTGGATGCCCACATGACGGAAGAAGACAAAGTGGGCCATATACTCAAGGGCATCGCCGATGACGTCTACCACTTCCTCATTGGCAAGGAGAGCCTGGAATGCGTGGCCGACGTGATTAACCACTGCCGAACCTTCGAGGCTCTTAAAACTCGTCGCATCACATCGAAGTTCGGACGTCTGGCCAACGTCACGACTGTTGCCACCGTCGATGTCTGCCAGAATTCTCTACCTGCCGACCTTTCCTCCACCATTCGTCAGATTGTACGGGAGGAACTGCGTCGCCATGTCTCTGTTCCCATGCAAGCTGGAGACCCGCAGTGTGATACACTATCCCCAAGCATCAATGCTGCGAGTTCCGACGAGCGCAGTTACTCCACCCGCAGTCCACGGCTGAGGGCTCCGCCACCACAGGCTACTTACGTCGAGTCGTCTTATGCGCCCCGCAGCAGTTATAGCTACGACAGCCAACCGCCTCCGTTTGTGTCCGAGTGGCAACAGTTCCCTGAGCATCCTCTCCACACCGCAGCATTCAATGTGCCTCGGGAACGCCCCGTGTGCTACCAGTGCGGTGTTCGCGGACATATCGCCCGGTTTTGCCCATCGCGACGTCGCCCACGCACGACGTTTTTTGACCGACCAGCGATGCTTGCACGGCGAAGTCAACAGCCCGATTACGCCTACTGGCCTTCGGATTCAACTGCCCAGAAGCACGGGCACCGGCCGAACATCCGCAGTGACTCGCCTGCCTCTGTGAGGAGCTTGACGCCACCTACTACGCGCCAGCGACGGTCCCCATCTCCCCGTCCCCGGCCGCGGCTTTCCTCTCCGCCACCGGGAAACTAGCCGGCGCGGCCGATGGAGGCGAGGTCGCTGGACGTACCGCTTTGCACACAAGTATGCCTCCATTAGTTCACATGCTTCACAACAAGGTTCATGTATTCATTGACGATGTTCCCACGATGGCTCTGGTAGACACCGGTGCAACAGTTTCTGTAATGAGTTAGTTTTCAAGGAGAGACTTGGCCGCAAGGTTATGTTTTATTGGGATAAATCTTCTACTTTTCGAGCAGTCAGCGGCACGGCTTTGTGTCCAGTAGGTGTGTGCACTGTGTCTGTTCGTGTTGCTGGCAAAGCGTTCAAGGCAGAATTCGCAGTGCTCGCTCATTCCACGCATGACGTTATCCTTGGAATTGACTTCTTGCAAGAGTGCCGTGCGACTGTCGACTGCGGGGCAGGCGAGGTTCTGTTGTCCGCCCTCGCCCAGCAGCCTCAGCGTAGCGGAGACGACAAACTCGTTGTAGTTAAAGACACTATTCTACCGGCATGGTCTACTGCCAGCGTGCCCGTTGCTGCTTCGAATGCCGACTCGAGTTTCAGTTCTCCTGATATTGTGATTGAGCCGTTGCCTTTGCCTTGCATGAAGAAAAACATCTTTCTGCCGCGCTGCGTTGTGTCTCTCACCGAGGGAAAAACTAAATTATGGGTAGTTAACTGCTCATCCGAGTCTGTTGTACTACCAGAGGGAATGCGCCTTGCCATGTTTGAAGGGCAGTGCAGTATCTGCATAGGAGCTCTCAGCAATGCGGCAAATTCAGACTATGCTGATGTATCCGGCACGGAATACGAATTTTATAAGATGGTTAGCAAGTCTATTCCCTCGCATAAGCGCAAAGTGTTGGTTACACTGCTGGCCAGGCACGCTAAAGTATTTGATTTTGCATGGAAGTCGCATAGACCTCAGACGCCCAGCACACGCACTCGTCACAAGATCGACACCGGATCTGCGCACCCCCTCAGACAGAAACCTTATCGAGTTTCCGCGTCAGAGCGCAAGGTAATTTCAGAGCAAGTCAGCGAGATGCTAACCTCTGGCGTAATTCAAGAATCGTCAAGTCCCTGGGCCGCGCCTGTTATCTTGGTCAAGAAAAAAAATGGGTCCTGGAGGTTCTGCGTTGACTACCGACGTCTCAACTCTATAACTAAGAAGGACGTGTACCCGCTTCCTCGCATCGATGATGTCATCGACTGCCTGCATTCAGCGTCCTATTTTTCATCGGTGGACTTGCGATCCGGGTATTGGCAGATCCCCATGGATCCGGCTGACAAAGAAAAGACGGCCTTTGTTACACCCGACGGTCTGTTTGAGTTTAATGTTATGCCATTCGGCTTGTGTAATGCCCCCGCCACATTTGAAAGATATATGGACACCGTTTTACGGGGCCTCAAATGGGAAATTTGCCTGTGTTACCTGGACGATGTCGTGATTTTTGGCCGAACATTTGAAGAACATAATCATCGCCTTGACCTCGTTCTAACCTGTCTCGAGGAAGCTGCGCTTACACTGAACTCAAAAAAATGTCGCTTTGGAGAACGTGAAACCTTGGTTTTGGGACACCTGGTGGATAAAAATGGCGTAAGACCGGACCCGCAGAAAGTCGCCGCTGTCAGCAACTTCAAGCAGCCGCAGTACCCCAGGGAGTTGCGTAGCTTCCTGGGCCTGTGTTCTTACTTTCGTCGATTTGTTCCGAATTTCGCTGATAAAGCACAACCACTGACTGACTTGCTGCAAAAGGATGTCCCTTTCCACTGGACACCGGATTGCGAAGCAGCCTTTAAGCAGCTTCGGTTCATACTGACTTCAGGACCGGTACTACGCCATTTCGATCCTTCTGCTGAAACGGAAATTCACACAGATGCCAGTGGAATTGGCCTTGGTGCAGTGCTCGTTCAGCGCCATGACAATGCTGAACACGTGGTCGCTTACGCGAGTCGTTCGTTGAGCAAGGCAGAACGAAATTACACAGTCACAGAACAGGAGTGCCTCGCAGTTGTTTTCGCCGTGCACAAGTTTCGCCCATACATCTACGGCCGTCGCTTCTCGGTAATCACCGACCATCATTCTCTATGCTGGTTGGTAGGCCTCCGAGACCCATCTGGACGACTGGCGCGATGGGCTTTGCGCTTACAGGAGTTCGACTTCACAGTACGCTACAAGAGCGGTAACCGGCACGCAGACGCCGACTGCCTATCGCGCCTTCCTCTACCGATGACGGAGTGCGACGCTGACAACTTCGACCAGTATATCGGCGCTATTGCCTCTGAGTTCCCTGATCTCGCGACTTTCCGGACAGCCCAACAAGAGGACCGCTCCTTAGATTCTCTATTCGCCTCCGCAAATGAACACGCAAACCCAAGCTCTTTTGTGGTTCATGACGGCGTCCTTTACAAGAAGAATTATTCCGGACAAGGTGCCCGTCTGCTTCTAGTTGTTCCACGCACTTTACGGGCTCACGTCTTTCGGTCCTTACACGACGACGCAACCTGCGGCCACATGGGCTTCGCCAGAACGCTTCAACGAATCCAGCAAAGGTTCTATTGGCCCAAGATGCGACACGACACGGAAAAATACGTTGCTGGATGCGAACAATGTCAACGACACAAACGTCCCACGGCTACGCCGCCAGGACTTCTCCATCCTGTTCCACCTCCTAACTCTCCCTTCGAGACTGTTGGTGTCGATCTGCTCGGTCCATTTCCACGATCGAGCAGTAACAATCGATGGGTCGTCGTCTGTGTTGACCACCTAACGCGCTACACAGAAACTGCTGCAATACCTGCTGCAACGGCCATGCACGTGTCGCAGTTTATGCTTCGTTGTGTAATTCTCCGCCATGGTCCTCCACGCGTTGTCATTAGCGACCACGGACGTCAGTTCGTTGCCGACGTCGTTGAAGAGATCCTGCGTCTGTCTGCCTGCAATTTCCGCCATGCCACACCATATCACCCGCAGACCAATGGTCTCGTAGAGCGCACGAACCGGACTCTCACGAACATGCTGTCTATTTATGTCGATTCTAAGCACAAAAACTGGGACGAAGTGCTACCTTACATCACGTACGCGTACAATACCGCGAAGCATGAGACTACAGGTTACTCTCCATTTTACCTGCTGTACGCTCGCTCCCCACGATTTTGTCTCGACACTATACTACCTTTTACACTAGACGTGGAAACCTCGACAGCCGAGACGCTCTGCCGCGCAGAAGAAGCCCGTCGCATCGCACGCCTCCGAACCTTGGCATCCCAGCAGCGTTCTAAGAAACGTTACGACGCCTGCCATCGCTCCGTATCTTATAGTAAGGGCGATCTTGTGTGGTTATGGACACCAGTCCGCAAACGTGGTTTGTGCCAAAAGTTCTTGGCTCACTATTCCGGTCCATTCGTCATTCTTGACCGCCTCAGCGACGTCACGTACGTAATCTCGAGCGTCACAAGCAATGGTCGCCGCTCTAGCAAAACACAACTGACACACGTTGCGCGCCTTAAACCGTGCCATCAACAACCATCTGAGTGACTCGCCCAGAGGGCATCGTCTGCGAACCGGGAAGTGAAACGCGCTAGCGAAGATTCGACGAAGAGGAGGAAGAGACTCGACTGGCTCGCGAGCGACGCTGTGGATCCTTGGCTGAGCTACACCTCTGCATTACCCATATTGTAAATAAACGCGTTCCATCGTCACAATATATATATATATATATATATATATATATATATATATATATATATATATATATATATATATATATATATATATATATATATATATATATATATATATATATTGACAAATAACTTCATCGTTGTGTCGGAGTTCATAAAGTTAAGCGTTTTGTTAAGAGCCACTTTGGAAATCTCGGCATCGTGATTGACAAAGGCAGCCGAGAACCACGATTAAATATTATGGTTTCATTTTTACGTCTCTGAGCTTAGTCAAGCATTCCCGGTACTACTCGACTGTGAGCAGTGATTCTTTTTGTTCACGGAGTTAGCGAAATGAGCCATTAAAGCAGTTTTGAATAAATTACACTGCGATGTGTGTACGCGAGCTCTTCATTAAAATACACTGCGATTTACAGCGTGTACAAGAAAATGAGCCATGAAAGTACGAAGATTAAATGCTTATGAAGTCCCGGTTTCCGGAAATGTCGGGACGTGGCGAGAACGATCCGCTATTCTTGAAGCGTGTGGTGCCTAATGCGCGTCCACGAGCTCAGTGAAAGACGGGCCTCCGTGTGTGTAGTGCAGTGAAGCTTCGTTTAATGAATTTAACCAGCAGGCAAGGCAGCAATACAAGCAAACGTTTGTATACTACACTGACAACTGCAGTTCCACTATAGCTTTGAAGTTCTGGTGGTGTGGCGGGGCTGCATTGAGCATTCACATAGAACAAAAATGTCGCGTCTTGATTCACTTTGGAAAGGTGGTGTAGCCGCAGTGGCTAAGAGTAGCAGCCGAGATAAACTGAGCTCTTCAAAACTAACTCGGCAGCAGAAGACCTCAAGTGCCTACAGTTTTGTAATGTTGCGAAATTCTCGCCAACTCGTTTTGAAGCATGCATGCGAGAGATTTTTTTTTTTTTTCACTCCGAGTGTCCTTTCACGCGCTACAGAGAAATGGAGAGCATGGCAATAGCTCCAGGCCACCATAGCAACCCATAGTCGAGTACTGCTACTGAATCAATACCTATTTTGATAACACATCTTTTTTTAGATTTGTTGGGTTTAACGTCCCAAAACTACCATATGATTATGAGAGACGCCGTAGTCGAGGGCTCCGGAAATTTTGACCACCTGGGGTTCTTTAACGTGCACCCAAATTTGAGTACACGGGCCTACAACATTTCCGCCTCCATCGGAAATGCAGCCGCCGCAGCCGGGATTCGAACCCGCGACCTGCGGGTCAGCAGCCGAGTACCTTAGCCACTAGACCACCGCGGCGGGGCGATAACACATCTCAAGCACGTATGCGCACGAACTCTGAATGAGCACAAACCCCTCTAGTCCAAGGTGCGCTACATTTACTTTAGTAATCGCTATGGTATACGCTCAGTGAGAGCTTATTATGCTTTCAGGACATTTCTTTCTGCCCCTTTCTCTCCCTTGCAGACGCGCAAGTTGAGAGATTCGGCCTTGTTGGTGCACTGCACATGTGCTAACTTTCATTACCGAAAGTAATGGTTTCTCCACGTAATCAAAGCAATGAATGTAATTGCGAAAAAACGGAATGTTTTTGCAGCTTGCCGGAGGAGGACAAACAAAGACGCCTGAAAAGAACGCACAGGTGTACACAAGGCAAGGGTGAAAAGTGGAAATCACACTGGCACCTGAAATAAACGATCAGCTGAAGGACATAAAGCATGTCCGGCCTTTCTTACGTCATACTCAAAGGGTGTCTGCGTGTGAGTGCGCGCGTGTGAAGGGGAGGGGGGAAATGTTGAGTACACGGACAAATGTCGGTTATTATGCAATCTGTGCACGGAGCTATTTTTTTTTTTTTTTGCAAACGAATAGGCCCGAGTAAATGGAGCCCTGCGTCGTAGCTATGGACAAGCCGGCTGCTCTCCTTCGCTTGTTCACCTGCCAGTAAGCAAACGCGCACACATGGACACACATGCTCCACCATAAAGCATGAGCACGAGCTGGTCGCCGCAGCGTGAAAGAAAACTCGCGTCTTTTGTTAATTCGACGCTCGGTATAAGCTTCAATCGACGAGTTGCGTCACACATTTCGCCATTCCCCGTATTGTTCTATGTTGAAAGAAATGGCATGAACATAACAGAAAAAGGAAATGCATGTAATACCATCTGCACTTTCCGACTTAAATGAAAATCTCCCTGCTTTCGCGATGCATCACCCGGCTACACGAGGAAGTCATCTAGCACCAACCATCATCATTCTGGTGACACTGGTCTCGTGCCTTTCGCAAGCTATCAACAGCGCCTTTTCGCATAGTGAGAACTCAGAAGAGTCAGCGGTGGCACCGGAGAAAGGTGCACGTCCATGCGAATGTTTCCGAACGCTTGACACCGTCAGCCGCCAAACATCTTGCTGCGTTGTATACCATGACGAGCTCGAGGAAGGAGCGAAGTTCACGAATGATGATTCGGCGAGTTCTTCCGGTGAGAAATCGGTGAGTAGATTACCAACTGGGCACAAAGCTATCGGAACGATGCAGTTCCGGCGTGTGAACGGATTCACACCGTAACTGCACCTTAATTCCCGAAGGTGCTGTTTTGAGACAAGACCACTGTACGCAGCTTGTCTAGAAATCGCATCGCGAATGAAAAACCGCTCAGGTGCGGAGCGTGAATCGTCTTTCAGTGCTACGTCCTACGACATAAAAAAGAACAAGAAAAGCAGCAGAGTTCCAAATCACAGGTGATCCAGGAATGTTAGCACTATGTGCAGCAAGCACGCTTAAATAAAGTTTATCCCGAGCCATCAAAAAGGAGTCGGGTAATTCTGTGAAGGGTGGCGCAGATGCTAGCTCATGAGATTGCTAGACTGGTGGCATTGATTCAATAACAAATGACTAAATTTCTTTTGTGACACTACAGACCCTCACAGTCAGTGTGTGTGAATGGTCGTGTTGGCCTGCACTGACCCCAAACGGTGTGCGAGCTAACTATGGCAAACCAATAACCCCTTGAAATTCTGATTACGGCTTTCTAATTGGCCAAGTAGAATATTATTCAAAATTTACGCCACTGGTGGTAAGAACAAACACGTAAATATCGTGAGAGGTTTAGTAGGCCTACGTTGTACTAAATTTAGTTAGCTTATCTTTTTTGAGGAAACGGCATACTGAAAAGTGATTTTTGATGCCGTAATGATTCACATTTCCGTAATGTTGAAAGCGGCGCTCTTATCGCGATGAGATGCATGGCAAGCGACATAAAACGCGCCAATCAAAATATGCCATCTCCAGCATTCGATGCTGAATCCCGACGTCATAGATTTTTGATAGCACAGATCAGAGCGTATACGTGAGCCTTCGACAGTTAAAACAATTTACTCAGCGTGCTAATAAAGAGAAAGAGTTAACAGGTTTCTGGGGAAATTATCGAAACAATGAAAGAAAACGTAGATTCATGACATCACACCGACATTCAGGCGCCAAAGTTCAGGCGCGATATTTGGAAACTTGATTTTATATTTTATTTGTGGAACTGTGATGGCAAGGTTAGGTACAATAGAGCTGCCAGAAAAAAATTATCGGGCTAGAATAGTCCAGTGTACCACTTCAGAGTTCCTTTAGGCGTGATATTATCATACATTCATTCATTCCTTCATTCATTCCTTCATTCAATCATTCATTCATTCATTCCTTTTTTACTTATTTCTTTATTCACACGGCTTTTACTTTCATTTATCTTCCCATTCATTGATTTAGTACTTATTTTTTCTTTCAGATACAAAATGAAGGTGCCTCAGAAATGGAGAGTGCCAGTGAGAAAGAACTTAAAAGAAGAGAGCGAAGCCCTCAACGAGGCACTATGGCGCCCAGAATGACGAGGAGGCCAGCGAAATACTACGTGATATATCGACGTCCCTGGTATTTCTGGCCTCGCTACGCACGTGTGGTGGTAGTACCCGTAAGGGTAGCAAACTACACCCTGCTTCGAGTCGGAAAATAAACCTGCGAACAGCTCGCCAAGCCTTCACTGTGCTACATTTGCAGCGCCATCGCCTAAAGACGTTTTTTTTATTACTTATGATTTCAATCGCCGGTAACCTTTCTCGTCAATCACTATAATTAAACGAGAAGTAGTTCTTTGCGTACTGCAAGCACATTTGGTATCTATCTATCTATCTATCTATCTATCTATCTATCTATCTATCTATCTATCTATCTATCTATCTATCTATCTATCTATCTATCTATCTATCTATCTATCTATCTATCTATCTATCATCTATCTATCTATCTATCTATTTATCATCTATCTATCTATCATCTATCTATAATCTATCTATCTATCTATCATCTATCTATCTACCATCTATCATCTATCATCTATCTATCTATCATCTATCATATATCTATCTATCATCTAGCTATCTATCATCTATCTATCTATCATCTATCTATCTATCATCTATCTATCTATCTATCTATTTATCTACCTATCTATCTGTCATCTATCATCTATCTATCTATCATCTATCTATCATCTATCTATCATCTATCTATCATCTATCTATCTATCATCTATCTATCTATCTATCTATCTATCTATCTATCTATCTATCTATCTATCTATCTATCTATCTATCTATCTATCTATCTATCTATCTATCTATCTATCTATCTATCTATCTATCTATCTATCTATCTATCTATCTATCCGCTTAAGTCTGAGTGCTCTCGTGACGATCTCCTTAACTTGGCGTGAACAAAAATTAGTATGGGAGGGTAAGAAGGCTGGACGAATATGAAGTATTGGTCAAGAAACGAATATTGTCCCGTTGCGTACGTCGTCACACACTTTGCGCCAGAGAGTGGCAGATACCCGCAGATGGGTATGCGCCTTTGGTACGTGGTATCTGCCACAGGTTAGCGCCAGGAGCGACGGGAACACACAAGGCTAATTTTAACGCGTGAGCGTTAAGAAAATGCAGACATCGGCAGCGTTACCCGACGAATGCAAATGATAAATGTCAGTGTCTCTGCAAGAATCGAACCCCAGCCATCTGCGTGGCAATAAGGTATTCTAGCCACGCCATGACTCGGAACTACTTTTTAAAGGGACCTAAAGTTCATGAAACGCCAATTGTTTGAGGGCTGGCTGTCCAATTTTAATAACATTACATATGTACTCCTATGATACAGCCGTCACATCAGGTTAACATCAATTGCAGTTAAGTGTCGTCCGCTGAAGTCGATGTATATAGCAGTGTCGAGAGCTATACCATCCTCTTGAGCACCAGCGCTTCATATCAGCTTATCGCTTCATGTATTGCTAATACTCATGTTTCTGTTCTCATATTTTTGCCATAGCAAACAACTGCTTATATAAACATCTGCGACTGTTGAACGTGTCTGTGCGAGCAACATTTGTACATATATAGCGTCATTTCATAACATATCACTCAATAAAACAAAATCACAACCCGGGAACACTCTCCCCACATGCTTCGCATAACGTCAATTCCCAACGTACGCGTAATCTACCAATTTTTTTTCATTGTATCGAATAACTAAGGCTTCAGTAGCAGATTCGAGTAGGAGACTCATAAATACTACTACTACTACTACTACTACTACTACTACTACTACTACTACTACTACTACTACTACTAATAATAATAATAATAATAATAATAATAATAATAATAATAATAATAATAATAATAATAATAAGAAGAAGAAGAAGAAGAAGAAGAGAAGAAGAAGAAGAAGAAGAAGAAGAAGAAGAAGAAGAAGAAGAAGAAGAAGAAGAAGAAGAAGAAGAAGAAGAAGAAGAAGAAGAAGAAGAAGAAGAAGAAGAATTTAATAATAATAATACTCGAGTGGGAGCTTGTTAATAAGAATTCGCCAAATAACTCAGAACCATTATGAGAAAGAAAGCCATAAAATCAGCCTATTTCAAAGCCTGCGAAGTTCTCCAACTTTGCCAGATGCTAGAGAAAATTCGGCTAAATTCTAGCTATAAATTGGCAAACACCATAATTCACTGTGCAGAGCTGTCAAACGAAATGAATCAAAACACTCCCCCCCCCCCCCGAAAATGTCGCATGTAATGACAGTTTATGGGGGCTCCCGCACCTTCCGCATCAAACACCCCCACCACTCGTGCCTCTTCCCACCAAATCAATTGTTCCACGAAAATTGCAATTCTCGCCAAAAAGAATTAGCGCGGGAAGCACCTGTTCCCATGCAACGATACCGCCTTTATGCGCCTTTTCGCACGGTAGACCACTTCGCCAAAAAAAAAAAATCAAGGCATATCTACGCAGTGAATGATGATGAGTGGGGCGAGGCTTTGCGGGCTCTCAGCTCAGCCATCCGTCTATCTCCATGCATCCACGTCATCTGGTGATCACCCCACGTACTGCAACAGCACAGCGCCATCTAGTGAACCCATTGTGAGAAGTAGAAGGTGGCTACTACGGAGTAGGAATTGAGCCACATCGTAAAAAGCTTTGCCAGTAAAACACCAATGCCAGACCGCCATACAAAAATGTTTGAGATCGTCAATGAAAATGCACTTCAGAAACGTGGTAATATATACCGATTGCAATGATTTTGACGTGTCGAAACCACAATACTACCTCGGCATTACTAACCTCCACGTTACTAACTTCACTGACTAACTGGTTAGTAAAACATGCGACAAGTAGTTAGTAAAGCGAAGTTACTAAGTACTACAACCTTTTTTTAATAGTGTAGGGTTTCTCCTGCATCGAAATGCGGCCACCGCTCTGAAACTATGTAAATATATTATTTGAATTTAGCAATAGCGTTTTCAATAGGGTGATAACAATGTTAAAATTACACGGTGGCAGTGTCGGAACCTCCGTGTTGTAAGCGAAGCTGTTGGGCGCACAGCATTTGTATAAAAACAATAAGTGAGATGCTGGAGAAACAAATGCAAGAGAAGTCCAAGAAGACGTTTTTGCCCACGCTGGGGCCGAGCCATCATGAATGAGTCCCTTATGCGATGAAATTATGAATAACGGCCACTTTTTGGCGAGAAATAGATTTTTTCGAGCCGTACAGTTCGCCACACCCGGTGATGAGAAAGCGAAAAGCGTCTCGCAAGCTTCGAGAAGAGCCGAGATCGTTATTGAGACAAATTCTTCCTCTTGTGCGTCGTGTCGCGAATACTTCTCATTCTTGAAGCGACTTGCGCACCGAAGCTGTCAGAAATCATAGTTTTCGCGCGTCCATCACAATTCTTCTTGTAAACTTTTTGCTCATTGTCGTTATTATGCGGGCCGCTTTTGTAAGACCTCGTCCGAAGTTCCGCGTTTAACAACGCCATTTCGAAAAGATGTGCAAGCTAGGAGGCATCCTCATGTATTTTTTTTTTTCAAAAGGCTTATATACAGGCGGGGGCAAGGTTCTACGTTAGATCGAAAAGGCAAAGTTCTCTTCTGTGTGCGTCCCTCTGTCCCTCTACCCCTGATGGCCATGTCTAAGGCAGCGTTCACACTGAGCATTCCGGCCGCCGAAAGTGCTCCGAGTTCGGTTCGGCGGCGGCGAGATCCGCCAAAAGGGACCTCTCCACGCCGATCGCTCTCGGACCGATTTTTGCGGCGTCTGCCGCCGAATCGGTCACCACGGTCCAATAGGAGCGCTAGTCAAGAAATTTTGAAAAATGGCGGCCAAGCCCTACTCACTTGTTATGCCGCAGTGCACGTAACTGAATGTTGAAACCAACGGGAGTTCAACCTACTCTGTGCCTACTTCACCTCCGCATTTCGTGAAAGAGGTGACCGAGCTTGCTGTTGGCGTGACCGAGCTTGTTGCGGACTTGCAGTGCAAAACGAACCCACCAACGCCGCTGGCATCGGTGGTTTTTCTGCTCTTCGTGCATTACAAGACAGCCACTTGCCAGCAAAGTAAGCATTACTGTCTTTTCTTGCTTCTTGCGTACGAGAATTGTCGAAGTATACACTACCGTAGAGCGTAGTATCGTTTGCGAGCCGCGACAACAACCGGGTGACAGCGCATCCATCCCGCGTTCGCCCCGTGGTAGATGTCATATTCGGCGGCGCGGGGCGCATCCAGTGCGAACAACGCTGCGTTTCGGCGGCAGTGGAATTTCGGTCGCTGTAGAAAGCGGATGTTTCAGTGTGAACTAGGCATAAGTGGCAATATAGGCTTGACAGCGGATGTCATTTATTTCCCCTGTAACCCACTCTCCTCTGTAATGCCGAAAGGCCCTGAGGGTACATAAATAATTGAGTAAGTAAAAATGAAATGTGATGTGCCTTTTAAATCGTCTGGCGTTTGTTCCTGGCTTCCGGAAAGTAGAGATGGGAAGTGGACAGCTCTTCGCGTGCAACATCGGTACTTTTTCACCAACATTATGTTCAAAAAGATGTGACGCCTTAGCCCTGCTCTTTAAACGATGACGAGGCAGCTGTGACTGAGTAAAAAAAAATGCGGAGCAGGTTCGTGCACCTGCTTAGGTGATTAAAAGGGGAGTGCTTGAAGCCTCGATACAAATCGGCAACGCTTTCTGTACTGATAGAGTGTTCGAAGGGTGACTTTAGGAACACCTAATTATTTCATAGGTAGTTATTCGCGCTGCGCCAGGTATATATTTGCTGATGAAACCTTGGGAGTAACTAGTACAAGCGCGCAGACCCTTCAACGTAGCGCATACTGTATATTCTTGCTTCGTGTAGTGAATGCCACTTCGTTACAGTTTCTGTGCAGACGCGCATTCACGCAGCACTGCACTTCACCACCTCCTAGCCACGCTCAGCTTGACTGTCATAAAAGGAGTAGAGAAAGTACAAGAAGCTGCAAGTTGCCCTGAAGTTTGCATCTCTTTGTGCGCAGAAGCAGCGTAGAACTTGTAGTGGACGAGAGCACCAGGAAGTTTGGCAGGGCGATGTCACCGGATGGACGATCGAATGCGCTGACTGGGCCACCGTCACTTGGAGAGCACTACGAGAGAATAGGCCCGCAGTACCTCCCTTAAGCCTTCTCGACGCGCTCAGTTTATATTCTGGCCCCTTTTGTGCTTCATTTCTTTTAGGTTTATATAATATTCTTCGTAATCATTCGTTTTATACGACGCCAAAGAAAATCCGCAGCACTAAAGAGATTTACTGCGCTCTTATGTACGTACTACTCGTATCGGAACACCATTGGCGCAACGCTGATAACCTAGCAGCTGCGAAACGGTATAAGCATGCACCGTACGACGGATTCTCGCAAAATTTTGCGCCGCGACGGTTTTGTTCGCGTTCTTCAGTTTTCATCCTGCAGGACGGATTCGCGCATCGATTTTTCTTCTGATAATGAAAGGCACACGTGGCTTCAAAGCTCGGTAGCGGAGTCATTCGTATAAACAGCTGCGTCTCGTGAGAGCGCAGTGGATCGATAGTGAAGCGCAAGGACGAGTTAAGGACCATATTGAACCACTAAACTTTGAAAGTCAATATACGTGATGAGCGCTGGTATTCCAGTAAATGTAACTTTAGATCGATCGAATTTGCAGCTATTGATAACGTCGATGGCAGAGAAGCCGTTTGAACGCTCGAGTTACATGGCTAGAGTTTTGGGGCAATTTTATAGCTCTCACCGTAATTGTGCTTCGGGTGCGCTAATAGAAGAGTGGTATGGTGCACTACGCTTCACCGCAGTGCCCCTCTTTCTGCCCCCTCCCGCCCTTCTTTAAACCCCTCCCCCCTGAGGTCCTTGTGATAAGCACTCAGTGCAAAGACGACGTATCAAGATAGTCGGCTGCACAACACCCCTCCTTCTATAAGCAATACGCACCTCGAATCATCCGCCCCCCCCCCACCGCAAAACAATCTCCAACTCCACGTAACTTCAATGTATAGTGTTTTGCCGTAAGATGCGCTCGGCTATTGCTCTCAGCGCATATTTTTGTCTGTAGTCAAATGTGTATGAAAAGGTATACGAAACATGCGCACAGCGCAAACAAAAGTCATCACAACGCACATGGTTTACTCCTTCCCGAATACGAATCAGTCGTCACGGAAACACATGAAGTAGGCCCCTCTCCCCAAAGAAAAAAAATCAACCCCCACCCACTAAGATAGCCGGTGCATAAGGTGCCTTGGGGGCCTTTTGATTTGGATCTAAAAAAGAAGCCTGCTACCACAAGTGTTGCTGGTTGGTACTGATCAGATATTAAAGAACTAAGCGATAAAAAAATGGCAGCATATCCACGGAGTGAATGATGGGGAGTGGGGCGAAGCATTCGTCCGTCCATTCGTTCTTGCTTCCGTCCGTTCCTGCGTACGTCTGTGTAACCATCCATGCGTCCATCCACCCGTCCGTGCGTGCGTCTGTTCGTGCCTCCGTCCCTGCGTTCGTCCATGCATCCGCGCCTGCGTCCGTTCATGCTTCCATCCATGCATCTGTCTGTGTGTCCGTTCGTCCATCTATTCAGCACTCCAAGTATCACCATCTCGCATCTTTTCATCATATATTCTCCATATAGAAGCACCGCCATCCAGCGGACATTTCAGAAGTAAACGGGAGGTGTCACATGCACACTTTCTTACGGCTTGCGCTTCGGGTTTACTTCCCACCTTTAACCACCTCGAGTTCATGGTATATACTAGTTCACTGTATTCATGGCTATGCGGCCCAACGCTCGCTAAACCTTTCTAAAACCAAACAGGTTATACCCAGCGAGTATAACGTAGCAACCCTTTCTTGTCAGATCGTGCTCAATGTACATGCCAATATCTGCTAATGGGGATCGCAGCGTGCGCGTTACCTAAAGGCCGAATGCTCCTGTCTCTCATTCCCCCTTAGCAGCCTTTAACATGTGCATTGAGCACTATCTTTTATTGTTCAACAACGCACAGAAGAAATCTCTCACCGGAACCACCTTGAAGGTCAAAATCATAAGGACCGCTATTTCGAGTATGTTTCAATGGTGGTTACGTACTAAAAAATACATGCTTGTGGAGCTCGTCAAAAGGGCAGAAAATTCTCCGAATGAAAGCAGTCGATCGTACACAGAAGGTCCACCTGTTAAAAAGTGAACGACGACATCAGCCGGTGCTACGTTTTACGTGTCTTCTTCGAATAGCATCAACAGGCGCAAATGAAGCGCGTCTTCTCAGGATGTATTGAAATGAACAGCTGAGGCAAGGGCAAGCGACCGAGTGAATCCAGAACACGTTCGTTAAGTGTACGGGCGTGCTTGAAAACGTCAGCAGCCTAGTACCTAGAACTACCGACCGCGTACACGTGAACGTGGACAAAGACTGCTAAACGAACCTACGTAACAATGGACGTATGCATTGCATGGGTATACTTTTTATATGCTTCAAGCGGAACGTGTCATATTGGCGGAACGTAGATGGCGCATTGAGAACATTCCAACTCAAGAAACTGCTTATGTATCTCAACATGCTAAAATGCTTATGAACACCTATATTAATCACCAAGAGGAGCTCTCTGCAATGCAGTCCAAAGCATTCAAGTCGGAAGCCAAGGCATTATTCAATCACTTACGTGGTGTTGAATTATTGCAGCGCGTATTTTCTTAGCCTCCTCCGTTTTTACAGCGTAAGGTGCTCTACGAGCTCGAAACAAGAACCAATTTTCTGAGTGCATTTCTGCGCTAACACCACCTGCACCACCTGTCTCCATACTATTGTGACGTCATTCTGATGCATTCCATGGCCGTCTGTTTCAGAGACAAGCGCCGAGACCCACGGTATTTTTCTTCCCAGCATCCGTTTATCACAGAACTCTCCCACCAGGAGATTATTTTGACCATATATATTTCACGACAGAAGGGTAAAAAGGGTTCGTTCTCAGGTGACACGTGTCGGTTACTTCGATGAGCTTGTCAACTGTCACACACGTTCTGAAAAAAAAAGGAGGGGGGGGCGGATTTCGAGGCAGATTCGAACGTAAGCCCTGATCACAGCAAGAAGATTAACCCCCGTATTCACAAACACTCCTCGACTCGACTTTCAGCCTTGCACTTGACAAAGTTCAGCACTGTGCCACCGCTCGGCTGAAAATGATGCTGCGCTACTCAAGTGTCGCAGCAGATTATCGCTGATATGCAGTGGCTTGCCCTGTCTAGAGACGGTGCTCCCATCGGCCTTCTCAAGTGAAGGTGAAGCGTTGAGTGAACGGACGTCCTAGAATACGGGGCTAAGATGTTTAATGAAACGAAGGAGAAGAGGTTGGAGAGTGGGTTTCTAGCCTGCTACTCTGCCCGGGAGTGACCGGGAAAAAGAGAAATATGAAGGCATGATGATTGTCGGATAGCACAATGAGTAACTGCATACACTGTTCCGATCGGGAAAAAGTAACTATCGCGGCAAGCACGTGATCTGCTACAGGAATACCCCACCATTTGAATTATTTTCGAAGAAAAAAATGAAATCGTTCATGCAAACGTCATGTATCGCGAGAAAACGGGTTTCCGGGGTGGCGAAAGAGTGCAATCGCAGGACTTCATGCGATTTGCGTAGCGAGTGGGTGATGTAAGATTATCCACCCATTAGTAACGGCTCTGAGAAAAATATACATGATTATTCATTCATTTTGCCCGGATATCTTGGTACTAAGATACTGACTTAAAGGTCATGGGTTTTATTCCGGCCCCATGGTGGTCACACTTTAAAGGAGCCGAAATGGTGGAGGGCTCGTGCACTGTGAGCGATGACAGTGCATGTTAAAGCACACAAGATGGTCGAAATTTCCGGAACCCTCCACTACAGCGTCCCTCCATTTCGTGGTTTTGGAACGTTAAAAACCCGGTTATTATTCTTACCCACATCATCTGGTGGTGCTTGGGGGAGCGGTGGAGGGTACGTATGTGTAATAGCAGGCATAAAAACAGCATACAAGAAACGTTTGTGCATGGCACACTAAGGAGAGTAATATTTTTAGTGCAACAAGCGACCATACCTATTCAAGGTGGCGCAGGGAAGCCGCAGTTTTAGCCCTGAGAACGAACACCAGCGGAGAGGCGGTCGCGCTGATGTGACGTCACGGCAAGGACTCACTTGGCTTGCTGCCGAAAATGGCCCTCTAGTGCGCCCACCACCCGCAGGTCGCGGGTTCATTCCCGGCTGCGGCGGCTGCATTTCCGATGGAGGCGGAAATGTTGTAGGCCCGTGTACTCAGATTTGGGTGCACGTTAAAGAACCCCAGGTGGTCAAAATTTCCGGAGCCCTCCACTACGGCGTCTCTCATAATCATATGGTGGTTTTGGGACGTTAAACCCCACAAATCAATCAATTAGTGCGCCCACCGCTCTTTAGCGTTGCAGTGGTTAGTGCGGTGGTGGCAGTGCAAATCTACTAAGGTAGAAGATGGGTGTTTCCACTTCCAGCGATAATTACCTAATCTGCCGAAAGTTGAGGCGATATAGCTTATATTAAGCAAACTCACGTCCGAGTTGTAAGTTTACTGCGATAGTGTCGACGGTTCACGCTGTTTATGATTGTGCTATAACTTCACGTACACTTTTGCGGTTAGATCATGGGTTTAGAAGAAATCGACAACAAGACGCGTCTGCAGTAGACTTTTCGGGACGGCTCACTGCTCTTCCATAGTTTAGTTCGAAGCACGCGATATCGCTAAACACGTTTTCTAAACTCACCAGACACAGAAAACCATTATCGTCTGATTTCGCAGCTGAAGACGCATCCTGTTGCGTATAGCTTTCGTCAGTGCTTTAGAGGCGAAGCTCCTTGTGGTCGAGGTTTGTCCGTTGGCTTTGGCGTCGTGCGCCTAGCCTTCGCTGACGATTCTGATGAAGAACAACTGCATTCGCGATTCCACGTTCTTTCTGCCATCATGGCAGAGCACAGGCAAGGTACTCACTATATGGCGTAACGATCACGATGACTCATGATGATGTTGAAGATTTCGATCACGGACAACGAGTGGTCTGTGCTGTATATGACGTCTCGACATGCTCCACCACGCATTTCGTACTACTGTACACAACCAACAAACGCCAGGGGAACGTGCCCAGACCTCGTCTGTGCCAACCTCAGGCTAGATTCGATACAACAAAGCAGTGATAATGAAGGCAAAACGAAACTTTGAAGTCAACACAACCTATACCAGTTATGACCAATAAACGCTGTATATAACTGTACACCGCTTGACGCTAATTTACACGGCCGAGTGGTCAATGTCACGGGTTATTTACGGTAGACACCTAACGATCTCACTGCTTTGTCCACTGATCATCATTCACTTCCCAGATATGCCACGTTCTCTTTAGTTATTTGTATATATCTCAAATTTCCACTCATGAAGAAAGCCGACTTTTTGTAGTGCACGAATCTCTTGAGTCATGGCATTGTACGCGGGAAGTCGTGCGGGTTCACGATGCACTTTTCTGCAACCGAGCAATTGATAAATAATGATTTACTAAAATAAGGCATCTTCTTTTTTTTGTCAGAAAGGCTTTGTTATGAGCCGTGGAGACAACGTTTTAGTCATCGAAGGACGCGTCCGCTCCATGTCTATCAAGTAGCATTTTACCTGTGATATTTTCATAGCCAACACTGTGCCGCTATTCACTGTACCTTTGTTGTTAAGCGGCAGCACAGTGAAAGTGATTTGGTTTTTGACCGCTTATAGAGCGAAATCTTCCCCCAGCTCGGGCTTTTCTTTGTTGCAAACGTAGTGACGTAAGTGGTCGAAGTCGTTAGGTGGAGGAAATTCATCAAATTACTTTCAGCAGTGATGCTGAAAGAAACCGTCTTCCGATCTAGTGTTTTTTTTTTTCACTCGACGTAAGAGGTGGAAAAAAGCATCTAGTTACAGCTAACTCTCGAGGGCTGAGTTGCGCTTTACATCCCACCATGCGTTAATGTTTTTTTTTTTCACGATCGTGAGTCACGTTGATGGCATTTATTGCTTAATATCCTACATGAAGATCAAAATACACATCATTTTTCTGATGCATTGCATTTAGCGGAATTGTTGTGTATGTATATCACGAAGTGCCCCATGCCGCCAACACGCTCCGGCTCGATCAGCAAAACGAAACTGTTAGGGCAACGAAACATGAAGTCACGACCGCAATGCACGCCGGGAGGCGTGAATCGTTGCCGCCAGCCATTGTCCGTTTCAGTGAAGCTCAAGACTTCATCCGATGAAAGAAGCACGGGCTGTAAGTCCACACGTGCTATCTGTTCGTAAGACAACAAATGGGTTGAGCCTCGTCTGAGTGCCATCATTATTCGCACAGCGCGCCACCTATTGTTCGGGGGCGTTGCGAATAGCTTTGCGCAGAATAAGGTGTTGCAAGTTAGCACCAGCGGGTCTCACGGCCATTGCTTCTGCGCTTGAACATTACTATACATGTGTTACCAACACCCCCAAACAGCTACATATTGAACTATGCTAATGAGCTGGCACTAATCTAGACTAATCTATAGACTAGACTAATATATGCTGATCTACTACTTCCAGGTGGTTCGGAAGCCTTAGCTAGCCGATGCGGGCTGTTTCCAGGTCGCTTCTATGTGGTTCGTATACGCTTTAAATCGGTGAATCTAGAATGTTCTCACGTTGATTCTCAGTGTATATAGAAGTTCGAGTTAAACCAAAGGCCGTCACGATACGGATGTGCAGATTCTATGGATTGAAACTCGCGCTGAAACGAAGCGTTCGCACCTCTCATAGATCTACAAGCAGGTCGTCAACGGCGTAGGCCTTCCCTCGATTTGCGTTCTTATCGCAGCCACCATTGCCTTCTCCCGTTTCCAGGTATTCTGTCATACGTACTTGGGGTCTTACGCTTACCGCCGTCGCATCGCAGTCATTTGTTCGGCGCCCAGTGTTGCTGCTTTATTTCTTGCGTATGAGCGGTGAGCTGCGAGACTTACCCGAGTTCTGTGGCACATACTCGTTTGTGATGGTAATATAGTTTACTCGTAGGTCGCACAAATTACGGCTAGCGTAGGAAGCTTCACTGTTATTATTCTTCTCAACATCAGTGCTCAGATTTTGTGAAGAAATAAAGAAACATGCAGAATAATCGTAATGGTGTATGCAATGTTACAGTACGGAGCTCGGTAGTTTAGCCACATATATATATCACTTGACTCCTCGATCACCTAAGTAGTAAAAGGGACTACAACCACACCCATTCTCTCTTCTTCCCTAAAACGAACGTGTTTTAGAGGCAACTTCATGGATCAGTCATGTGGCATGACAAGGCGTGAAAAAAAAATTACACGTTTATTGAGTAGACTGAACGTGCTCGAGAACAAAGTTGGATGATGCGTAACAACGATGAAGTTCCAGTTCTCAAAAGGCGTTCGCTCACCATCGATTGATACAGCGAAATATATCGATGACCGGGGCCCTTGTCGGTGGTCTTCTGGGGACCTGTTAGCCCGACCTTTGGCGTTCGTTTCGCAAAGATTCAACTCTAACGAAATAAACACTCGGTAATTTCAAGTATTGCTTGTTGCCTTTCTGGTCTTCCCGCTAAGGGTGAGGCTGTCCCGCGATAGCGTTGAGGTAAGGCCTATCAACAAAGCTAACACCTCGGTCAGGGTGATTAGTGCGAAGCCCTTCCAATTCGAACAAGATGAGCCTGTTTTCCTCGGGATACGGCTTGATGTAGATTCCGGGAACGTACAGCCTTATCTGCGGCCCGACTGCCGGCCAGTAGCGCCCCAGGTTGAAGCCGTTAAGAAACGCTACACCTTTCGTGTAGTTTGAAGGGTCGAGGAACGTGTCCAGCGGCTTCTGTCCCTTGGGCAACGTGAACGAACCGTAATAGAAGTGTGGTATTTTGCCCTGGCTATTTCTGGGCGTCCGCATGACCTCGAAGAGTTCGTTAATATCTCTCTTCTGTGTCAGAGGCAGGGCCTCGATGATCCAGTCAGTCAGGGTGATGCCGTCCACAGTCACGTTCCTAATTCCCTGGGTAAAAGAGCACGTTTTTACAGTCGGTCACTACTTAAAAAGCAGTGGCTTCCCCCTATATATAAGAATCGCAACAATACAAAGATGAAACGTGTCCTTGTAGAGGTAATTTAGCGTTTATTGTGCGTTGTTTCAGCAACAGCAACGTATTGCAAAGTATTGTTAAGGACGGCAAACAGCTTGAAACAGCGTGACATGCTATGGATATTCGTTTTCATATATATATATATATATATATATATATATATATATATATATATATATATATATATATATATATATATATATATATATATATATATATTGATATGTGGGGTTTAACGTGCCCAAAACCACCATATGATTATGAGAGACGCTGTAGTGCAGGCTCCGGAAATTGAGACCACCTGGGGTTCTTTAACGTGCTCCCAAATCTCAGCACACGGGCCTGTAACATTTCCGCATTCATCAGAAATGCAGCTGCCGCAGCCAGGATTCGAACCCGCGACCTGCGGGTCAGCAGCCAAGTACCTTATCCACTAGACCACCGCGGCGGGACAGTATATATATATATATATATATATATATATATATATATATATATATATATATATATATATATATATATATATATATATATCAGCACGGATATGGATATTCGTATGAATATCCCTGTACATGTGGATACTCATATGAATGTCCATATGTATATTCACTTCCACGTGATTATCCATATCTGTATGGATATGAAAATACATACGGAAATTCATATCCATATTGATATCAACATCATATGCACATTGTGATCACTAAACAAGTTTGTATATACTGCACGCACGTGTTCCGTCTTTGCATAACCGAGTGCTGCTCGCGTTGGTTAATGATAAGGTGACGTCATTCCCTTCGTGGATACGGTGGGATTTTTTCTGGCATATATGTTGCACTTTGTGGCTTTTATATGCCTATATACTTATAAATCAATCACGAAAAGCTGTCGAGAGCACCCATATAATTCATATTCTAATAATATTCTCAAGGTCCCTTATGTCTTCGCTTATGAGAAGTCGAAGGCCATAGTCGTATGATTTTTCTTCTCAATCGATGCATTAAAGGTACCCCTGCTCTCTTCCGACAGTTTTCTACACCTAACGAGGTTTCTTAATACCTCAAGGATTGGAGGCTTCACATGCTTTGTGCACCTTACTTGGTTTTGGTCGGCCCGCAATTAACCAAGCGATGATGCAATGCGCAGAGGGGGGAGGGGCGTCGTCTTGCGTTGTCATCATGTTTTCAGAAAGTTTTGAGATCTGTGACGCTATGACAACTTCAAACCATTATAATCTTTTTTTTCGATCATTTGTTGAAGCCGACGCCGCTGATGCCGCCGACGCTGCAGACGCTGACATTTCATTTTCGCGTTTTGGATCCGTATGTCGTTTCGGTGGTGTGGTCGGTAAGCAGTGTGAATGACGTGGAATGTCGGCGGCTCAAGAGTTCCGCTTGCTTTGAACCGAGAATTCGCAAATGCGCACGAGCCTTAAGGTTTGTCGCCTCAATAACATACACAACTGCGATGCCCATGTACTTCATCTGTGTAAAAGAGTCGGGGCTTGTTGTTTCCGTTGTCCCCGTAAGCGTGTTTTCCCCCTGATGTGAACACTCCAGATATCAGTAATCAATGTTTCATCTTCTCTGATTAAGCTATCACACTTACCGGAACAACGAGTGAGAATATTCGATTAAACATGCCAATCAGTTGAAGCTGTCGAATTAAGAGCTGTGACACCAACACGTTTGTATGAGTATATGCGCTTCTTGAAATTGGCGGGAAATGGTTAGCGTCACAAAAACGAGTGAGTGCTGCTGGTCTGGGCCTCTATGTAACAATCCCGCGGTAGGGGGAGCAAGGGCTAAGGGTGGAACCAAAGGCATAGTTGGCTAGATAAGTCAAGCATACATTTGACTCGTCATGACCGGGTGTACAAGACCTACTCACTCACCTTAGGATCGCGATTCTTGGGACCGAAGTCTTCGCGGCCCATGTTCTCCACCAGGATGGACAGGCTGTCGCCCCTCATGAGCATCACGTCGCAATCGGTTTTGGCTGGCAGGCGTGCGGTGTCGAATATGCGCATGATGTAGCGTTCGTCACGCACGTGCAGCTGCGCCATGTCGCGGAGACCGTGAAGCGCCACGGAGTACCAGCCATCCGGGGCGACCGTGAAGAAAGTTTGGTACGAAAGAAACCCGAAGTCCTGGCCGAGCTCTTCGAAGGTCAACGGATACTCGGACCTTCTTCGCTTGAGCCAGCCTTTATCTCTGAAGTGTGTCTTTACGTCCGTCAGGGACATGCTGTGCGGCATGCGAATGGCGTCTATCTTCAACTTGGGCCAGGGCTTACGAAGCTCCCCGGATTTGAGCGGAATGTACTTGCCGATTGATTTGCGTAGTGTGAAGTAGTAAGCCTTCGGGTCGCCGTCTTCTCCCATGGGCGCGTCGTAGTCGTAGCTCGTTACCAACGGCGATTCTGAGCTGGTGGCAGCCTTGAAGCCGAAGCTCGTGCCTCCGTGGAACATGTAGAAAATAACGTTGGCCCCCTGTTCCATCATCTTCTCGAAGGTGGCCGATGACCATGGGTGGATAGGCCGGATTGTCGTCCCAGCCCCAGTAGTTCATCCAACCGGTGTAGTACTCACTCACTACGATGGGAGCCCCCGGCTTGACCTGTGCTTGGCGAATGACGTCAAAGTCTCTGCTTACGTTGCTATTGGGGTCGAGGTTGCCGGCCACCAAGGTTTCTCGCACCTTGTCACAATTGTATCGTTCCATAGATGGGGCGTTGGCGCGGAACATGACTACGTCCGTGCCTAAAAGCGCCCGCTGGAGGGACAATACGGCATCCACGTATAAGGGGTCACAGTTACCTTCGAGATGGCCGTACTCATTCTCGACCTGCATTAGTGGGCAAGGGGGAGTAAGTAACCAACTCTCTGTCGCGTTGCTCTGGACGATCGCTTGCAGTGAGTTTCTGTACCAGCTCGTGAAGCTGTATTCACAAGACAGACGTGAGCGCGGACGCATCAATGGCGAGCGATGCGACGTAATTTAGATCCCTCCGCAGCCAGCATTCACACGACGGAGGATAATTCACGCTACAAGCGAGGATTTCAGAATTGGTTACCTAAGATCCCAACAATTTGGTGTAGTGCCAGGTACTAATTTTTAAGAAAAAGTAGTTGATAAAAAAGTGGCGCTTTCCTGTCAGAGCACCTCTTTCATGTCAACTACTTTTTCTTACAATTTTTCACGCAGCGCTACACCCAAATATTGCAATAAGTAACAACTAGCCTGGCACCCTTGTTCAAGATCCCAACAGCGATTTGCGCTTCCGTCATTTCCCAAATTAGTCCCCGCGTACCGAAGCGGAAACGCGAGAACGGCTGACGTATAGTGGACGCAGTACGCAATCCGCAGATTCGAATCACGATTTGGTCCGTCGTGCGAATACAGCTCAATAAACACTTGTATAATCGAAAACTCTTTTACCCGCGAATGTACATATCGATTTCGAGAATGACGCCCGGGACTGTTAAGGATATTGAGGCTATTTATTGCTCGACTTTCATATCATTAGAAGCTTTCATCCTTTTCGGCGAAGTGAACGATGTTTTTTTTTTCAGTGCCATACCGCATTCGTCAAGTCTATAAAAACTGCGACCGAGCAATTCTAATAGAGCTTCAGCGTAGTCTAACATGTGTCACAATGACAACAGTTGAGGAGGGTCGAAATAGTCAAGCCACAAACACTAGCGGCAGTGTGGAGGCGTCGTGCAAAAGAGCCATCAGTGGAGACTGAAAAGAAACAAGAGATAGCTTCGATAACAAGGCCGTACGGCTGCAAACAGTCATCTGCTTCTTCCGCGTCCCCATTTCCTTTCGTTAAGTACTCTCGATGGCTGAAGTGGTAACACTTTCAGGCCCTTTTACCTATTGCGCTCGTTCGTACGTTAACGGCAGATGCTACTCAAAAAAAAGAAAGAAAGAATCTTTGATCTACAGCCTTAATTAATAGAATTGCGGCTGTTTACATAGATTTTTATGCTGGTTTAAATTCCGTCAGTTTTATAGGAAGGTGTATAGTTTTCATCTTTACCATTGCAACGTGTAAATAAGGCTTTTTTTTACACACTTTCTATGCCACGAATTCTCTGGTTATGTACAATTATTAGTCCACATTGCTCAACATTACGTGCAGAACGCAAATAATTAATAAGAAACTGTGTAATAAGATATCTAATGAGCAATAAAAAGAGTATTGTGAGAAGGCTCTAATGCTCAACCTATACTGATTGCTTGCCTTCGGTTCATAATAATTATGTAAGCGATATAAAGTGTTATAGTTATAACAACAAAATTGCACTTTCCACACGTCAAGGTATTTGTAGCGAAATTTTTGTTTTGAGCTGGCCATCGGAAGGGCCATAAGCATTATGTTCAATATGAAGAAAATTCTTACAATTTCATCTTCAAAAAGAACTGGCAGATCCCACTACAGTGGGAATCGATGTTGTGCGAAGCAGATATTAGAAGGTTTATATGTCAGTTTAAAATCAAAAAATTACGAGGTGGAGGGTTAGTTATGCCGTACATAACTTCCATGTCATTATTATTATGTTTGGACGTGTTATTTCACTTTCATCATCTATTCACGCCACCTGATACAAAATTTAGGTTTCTGGAGCTGGCAAAACGGCCTACGAGTGTGCTATGAGCGTCCCATGTAGTCATGTTTACATGACACGCATATCCTAAATATGTTCAGACGTGTCATTTAACTCGCCGTCTATGACGTCATGCAATACCAATTAGGTTTTTGTGAAGCTGAGAAACGACCACGGAGTGCATCATGGGCGTGGCATGTGGTAATTTGTTACATGGACCGCAATCTCACAATTATAATGTTTGCACCAGTCATACCTTCAGTCGTTCATTCAAGTCCCGCATTACCAAACTTGGAATATGTGAAGCTAATGCGAAACGGCGGGGAGAGCATCATGAAGGGCCCACAATATACTGCGACGTACTTGGACGAGCGCACGCTGGGGTGCAGTGAGGCTACGCTAGCAAAAACGCGAGCCACTCTATAGTCTGACGCCAGACGCGACCAGCGTCTGTCGGCGCAGCCCGGCGGCAAACGGTGCGAAATGCGACATGCTGCATTTCGCACC